>ML805043.1:189967-203437 GCA_009831015.1 Picea engelmannii | reverse complement strand
CTTATTTTCATTATATCGAATTTCACCATTCGCCATACAATATATACAATGTTTTTAGGTATTCCGTAGATACCAAAACCCTAATCCCTTAATCCGGGATTAATTTACAAATCAGCTAAAAATAGAAAAATCCGCTAAGAATAGCAAAAACTGCCCAAAAAAAAATTTTGGGGCGTTGCCCCGAATGTTGTGCGTAACCAGGGGGGGCATACCTGCCCCCCCCTGGGACCCCCCTAGGAAAGTGCCCGGTGCACACGGCAGAGCCCTGGGTGAAAGGATCGTCAGACATATTTGTCGTATCTGACGCACCCACACACACACACATGCAAAGAATATAACACACACCCAACAAGTTCACCATATGGTCTATAGAAGTATATTTATATCATTTTCCTAGCCATTCACCAACTAGGCCTTGGCATTGTGCTCTGCATTAGGAATACATATTAGTATATTTACATCATTTACAAGTAGACTTATTTATTTAAGCCACATGGTTTGACTCCCATTATTATGAAATCACATTTACAATTTAAATATAATTTGATCCAATACATTCTAAGGGTCAAAACTAGGGTATTAGATTATTCCTACAAACTACCATTTTTAAAGGTATTCAGTATAGTGTTTCTTTGAGTAGATCACCACAAAAATTGAATGTGCCATTTTTGGTGCTAACAAAACCTTCCATGGAGTTTTTCCTCATTTCCTCCAATAAATGATGCAATTACTACATCCTGAAGATTTCATATAGATTTAGCAATACATTTTTTTCCAAAGAATGCCTTGTGGGAAAACTCCTAGGTACTTCCTCGCATTCATGGATAGTACCCAGTGAAATGTTTTTGGTGTTAATTATGACACCTAACGTGGTAGGGACATCAAGTGAGACAAACAACAAAGATATTCATCTCAAAGCATTTAACCACTAGAGATAACCCAATGGGATGTATATTTTGTTAGAAAAACAAGATCGCAGAGAAATAAAATAAAACAAATGTGGAAATAAAACATATTAAAATACAAAATACAATAGAGACACAGATATGCGTGGTTCACTCAGTGTGGGCTACGTCCACCAAAGAAATTTTCAGGTCCTTCCTTTTTATTATCCAACAAAATGAAGGGATACAACGTACAACACACTCATTGTAACTTCCTCTTATTTATCTCATAGTACCCTCTCTCATAAAACAATATTTGTGATAATAAACAACCTCAATATAATTCCCTCATAAAATAGGGTTTCCTTCTAGGGAAACAAACCCTAACATAATCTCTACCTTCATATCTATGATTTAATGATGAACGATCAAGATTGACTATAAAATTACAACATATGGTACAAGAAAAAATTTCCTTCGGGGCTTCGCCCCCAAACCCCCATCGGGGGATGCTTGTTAGAAAAACAGGATCGCGGAGTAATAAAATAAAACAAATAAGAAAATAAAACACAGAAGATACATAATACAACAGAGACACTGATATGCGTGGTTCACCTAGTGTGGGCTACGTCCGCTAGAGAAATTGCTAGGTCCTTCCTTTATTATTATCCAACAAATGAAGGGATACAACCTACACCACACCTATTGTAACTTCCTCTTCTTTCTCTCACGATATCCTCACTTAGAATACGATATTCACAATGATACATAGTTGCAATACATTTCCCTCATAAAAGAGGGTTTCCTTTTAGGGGGAAAAACCCCAACATAAATTCTACCATCAGATCTATGACCTTATAATGAACGGTCCAGATTTACAATGAAATTAAAGTATACATTTACAAGGAAATTTTTCCTTCGGGGGATTCGCCCTCGAACCCCCATCGGGCAACACTGTCCCCCGAACCCCCGCCAGGGGCCTACTTGCCCTCAAACCCCTCAGGAGAGGTAGTCACCCCTACACTCCCCTGCGTGGAGGAGTGTACATTCTTCTGGGGTGTAAATTCTTCATGGGGTATAAACATGACTGAAAACAAATAAACTTGGATCAGGAATATAATTAGGTTCCACAACCAACAACGCTACCCCTGAACCCCCACTGGCCCCCGGACCCCCCATCCGGGGGGATGATCCTCTAGGACCACGCAGGGGGGAAGCCCCCCCTGAAACCCCCCCACGTGGAGGGGTGTACAATATTCATGGGGTATAAACAAGACTGAAAACAAATACCTATGAATTAGGAAGATAATCAGGCTCCACAACCAACAATCTCCCACTTGGAGGCTGATCACAACAACTCCACCACTGATGTATCTACTGGACTATGATCCTTCTTGGACCTGGAAAATTTCTCATCTTCACCTTCATGCGTGAAGGCCGATTGAAATTGAGAAAGAACTCAGTTTCCCCTGGTTACTCCCTTTGTTGATATGTTTGCAGGATTATGGCTAGTATGTATCTTTTCCAACTTCAAATGTCCATCTTCCAAGACAAATCATATGAAATGGTACTTGATTTGTATAATATTATTATTTGAATGGAAGGATGAGTTCTTTGCAAGATGAATGGCACTCTCACTGTCACAATACAACCTGCTATTCTCCTACTTCTTTCCTAATTCCTCCATAAACCTCTATAACCAAATCATTTCATTACTAGCCTCTATAGCAGGAACATACTCTACTTCTGTTGTTCAAAGTGAAACAACTCTTTTTAGTTTTGAAATCTAACTTACTGATGTTCCACCTATAGTAAGAACATACCCTGTGGTGCTCCTCCTTCTATATTTATCACCTGCCATATCTGAATAAACATATCCTTGTAGAACAATGTTTGAACCTCCAAACAATAATGCATGAGTAGAAGTACCTCTCAAATACCTAAGAATCCACTTTACTTCCTCCCAATGTTCTTTACCTGGATTGTTCATATACCTGCTCACAACTCCCACTGCATGTGCAATATCCGGTCTTGTGCAAACCATCGCATACATCAAGTTGCCAACTGCTGATGAATAAGGGATCCTGAACATGTATTATATCTCCTCCTGTGTCTTGAAACTCATTTCCTTGGTTAATTTGATATGGATGGCCAAAGGTGTACTAATTGGTTTTTCATTCTGCATTCTAAACCTCTCCAACACCTTCTCTATGTACTCACCCTGAGACAATGTCAATTTGTGATTTTTCCTATCTCTTATTATTCTCATACCAAGTATTTTATTTGAAGCACCCTAATCCTTCATCACAAATGAATTAGCTAATTTCTTCTTGAGCACATTTATATCCTGCATATTAGACCCCACAACAAGCATGTCATCTACATACAATAGTAAGATAATATAGCTTCCATTTTCTATCCTTTTAAAATAAACACAGTGATCAAAATGACATCTACTATAACCTTTTTATGTCATAAAACTGTCAAACTTCAAATACCACTTCCTTGGAGCTTTCTTTAGTCCATACAAGGTCTTCTTCAACCTGCATACCAAATTTTCCTTCCCTTTGACCTCATACCCCTGTGGATGTTGCATATAAATATCTTCATCCAAATCCTCATGGAGAACAATTGTTTTTACATCTAACTGTTCAAGATGCAAATCTTCTACTGCCACAAGACTCAAAATAGTCCTAATTGAAGTCATTTTAACAACAGGAGAAAATATTTCATCAAAATCTATACCTTTATTTTGTGCAAACCCCTATACAACAATTCTAGCCTTGTACCACTTTTTGCCTCCATCTTCTTCCTTCAACCTCTAAACCCATTTATTTTGCAATGATCTTTTTCTTGTAGGAAACTGAACCAAGTCCCAAGTCTAGTTATTTACCAAGAAATCCATTTCCTCTTTCATGCCTTGCTCCCACTTCCTTTTAGTGTCTACCTGCATTACCTCTTCATAACTTTCTGTATCACCAGAATTAGTCAACAATAAATAGTACAATGAATGAGAGTATCGTTTAGGGGGTCTACTTAACCTAGTAGATATTCTAACAATGCTTGCAGGAGTTTGAGGTACCTTTTTCTCCTGTTGTTGTACATTTTGATTTTTTGTTACCTTTGGAATTTCTTTTTCAATGATCTCATCAAGCACTGTGTATTCTGATTTTTATTTTTCCTGTTTCTTTCCCTGCAACTGATCTTTGTACATGACCTTCTCATTGAATATGACATCTCTACTCCTAATGATTTTGTGATTTTCATAATCCCATAAGTTACAACCAAAATCATTAACATTGTATCCAATAAATCTACTCTTCTTGGATTTTGCCTCAATCTTTGTTCTATTTTCTTTATCAATATGGACAAATGCTTCACAAACGAAAGTCTTCAAAAAATAATACTTTAACTTTTTACCTGTCCATTCCTCCTCTAGAATTCCACCATCGAAAGAGCTTGAAGGTCCTCTATTTATTAAGTAAACAACAATATATACAACATCATCCTAGAACTATAAGGGAAACCTAGCATGCGATCTCATACTCCTTTCATGCTCTATGATTGTCATGTTCATCCTTTCTGACCCACTATTTTCTTGTGGTGTTCCTGGAACCATTTTCTCTCTACGAATCCCATGGTATGAAAAGTAATAATCAAACTCCTTGATGCAATATTCACCTCCATTTTCTGATCTGAGACACTTCAACCTTTTTCCTGTCTCAGTCTCAACCAAAGCTTTCCATTTATTAAAAGTATGATAAACATCATATTTTTTTTCGAATGCAATAAACCCAAGTTTTTCTAGTTGCATCATCAATAAAAGTAACATAATAACAAGAGACACTAATAGATGATACATGATATGGTCCCCATACATTTGTATGCACAAGCTCTAACCTTTCACTATTCTTTTCTTTTCCGACCCTGAGAAATCTGAATCTCTTTTGTTTTCCATAAACACAATTCTAATAGAAATCCAAATCAATTTGTTTAAGATCTGGCAACAAATTTCTTTTGTGAAGTATCTACATCCCATTCTCACTCATGTGTCCAAGCTTATGATGCCACAATGTTGTATCCACTCCTATAGAAGCTAAAGATATAGAAGAGTCAGTGTTACCAGTACATAAATACAATGCACCTACCTTCTCTCCTTTTGCTATCACCAGTGATCCTTTGGTGACCTTCCATGCCTTATTTGTAAATACAGATATACAACCTTCACTTTCCAACTTCCATGTTGAAATTGGATTTTTCCTTAGATCTGGTACATGTCTTACCTCTTTCAATAACCATTGGTTTCCATTCTTTTACTTTATTTGTACCTTACCCATTCCAACAATTTTGCATGGTGCAACATCACCCAAATGAACTTGTCCAAAATCACCTTAAACATAATCTAGAAAATGTTTCCTATGGGGTGTGGCATGAAATGAAGCCCCTAAATCTACTACCCAATACTCATAAATATTATCTACAGAAAGAATCAAAGCAACTTGTAACACATCGCCTATTACATTTTCTTCTTGTTTTTTCTCTTGTTGTCCATCTCTTTGTTTCTTTGGAGCTCTGCAGTATTTATTCGAATGTCCTTTCTTCCCACAATTCCAACAATCTATCTTTACCAATCTAGATTTGGATCTACCCTTCCTAGAATTCCCATGGTTCCCTGAGAAATTTCCTCTATCCTTTTGTCTTCCCCTGTTCTCCATAGTCAACACATTACCTGATGTCTCACCTGTGCTTTTCCGTCGCATTTCCTCGCTAAGGATAACACAAGCAACATCATCAAATTTTAGAATATTTGAACCAGAGGCATAGTTACTTACAACCATGATGAAACCATTCCAGCTTTCTAGCAATGAGCACACGATGAGAAGATCCATGATCTCATCGTTAAAGTCCAATTTTACAAAACTTAGCTCATTAGTAACCGTATTAAATTCATTTAAATGGTTTGTAATAGACCCACCTTTTGACATATTCATATTAAATAATATCTTCATTAGAAATACCTTATTGGACGACGAGGGTTTTTCATACAGTTTATCCAATGCGTCCATCAACTCCTTCGTTGTCTTTTTCTTTTGAAATATTGAAAGCCACCGACACTGCCAAGCTCATTTGTATCGTTCCTAGTGCCTTTTATGTCAAGAACCGCCCATTATTCTTCCTTCATGGTTGTTAGCTTCTTTTCTATTCCACCCAATGGTAGGAATAGATCCTTCTGATATAAATAATATTCCATATGCATCTTCCATAACTATTTTTTTTGTCATTAAATTTCCCAAGCCTAAACTTTCCATCTTTCACCATTGCTCCCACTCGAACCAGGAACCCTCTTTCTTTCCTATGAGTTACCTTTTGCTCTGATACCAGTTGTTAGAAAAACATGATTGTTGAGAAATAAAATAAAATAAATGCAGAAATAAAACACATAAGATACACAATACAATAGAGACACAGATATATGTGGTTCACCTAGTGTGGCCTACGTCCACCAGAGAAATTTCCAGGTTCTTCCTTTTTATTATCCAACAAAATGAAGGGATACAACCTACAACACAATTGCTATAACTTCCTCTTCTTTATCTCACATTCTCCTCTCATAATACAATATCTGCGATAATACACAACCACAATACAATTCCCTCATAAAAGAGGGTTTCCTTGTAGGACAAAAAACCCTAACATAATCTATATCGTCATATATGTGATTTAATGATGAACGATCAATATTGATTATGAAATTACAATTTACAGTACAAGGAAGTTTTTCATTTGGGGGCTTCGCCCTCAAACCCTCACCGAGGGCCCACTTGGCCTCGAACCCCCTAGTCAGGGGGATGATGTGACATCCCCAAAAATAATTTATTTTAAGTTTGAAATTCTTAGGAAAATTATTTCGTTTTTGGTAAATTCGAAATTGGAATTTTTTTTCCATCTTTGGAAATTCTGAATTTCAAATTTAATTAAATGTAATTAATGATTATGACTCTTGGACAAAGACCTGATTTGACCCAACTAACTTCTTGACTATGACACTTGTATGAAACAAAATATTTTATAATTATTGTTGAAGGACAAATGGAACAACCATGTTGAAATCAGTTGACCATGACTCCATGAGTGGGGAACATGTTGGAGCTACTCAAGGCTGATTGTTACAAGTAGAAAATCAAGAATTTGGCCATTGGCAGCCCCTAAAAATCATGGATTTGGAAAGCTACGAAAATTCCCAAGGGGGGGAAAAGACCTACGAAAAAATGACTTTGGAGATATGGCATATGCGAGGAGACAGGATGTTTCCTAGTATGTTGGGGAAAATAAATCTATCTCTTGTTGTTATGAACACTACTTGTTGAGAGTGAGGCAAGGAGAAGACTGTTGAAAACTAAAAAGCATTTTTTGAGGAGGAGTTTCGAGTTAGCTCTCATGGATTCATGGTCAGGCTAGGGGATGAACATGACAAGTGACTTGGCTGCCCTATTCTAAGGTTGGGAGGAACCTGGTTGTTCCCTTTGTTGTTTTAGTACTTATCCAGATATGTTCGTCTACTCCCCTCTTGCTATATTGTATTGTTGAAATGATTGGTAGTATACATGTCTTTTACTCCTGGACGGATACTCTATCGTTCATATGTGAATAAATGGAATCATAAAGTTATTGTATATTATCTGCCATAGAAATAATCTATTATGTTGAAGAATGCATCTACATGGTTACTATATGTTATCTATTGTAGGAATAATCTATTCAGTTAAGGAATACATCTATATAGTTACTATGTGTGATATGTTGTAGGAACAAAACCATTATATAAATGAATGGACTTATAAAGAAAATGTGTATTATCTGTGGTAGGAATAGATCTAAATCTTGACAGTAAAAGGTGTTATAAATCCACTGTGTATTAGTCGTAGCAAGGACAAATTTATCTTGCATAAAGTAATAAATTAACCAAGAAGATACAAAATACAAATTCTGGAAATTACTACTTGTCATGAGGTCATACGCCTATAAGATATTCAAATTTTGTATTAAAACTTCAACCTGTGAAAACACTTAAAGAAATCTGGAAAATGAATTTTAAGAGCATTACACATGTTTACACTTATACACATTCATAGTTCTTTGGGTTATATAACTAAGCTGTAGAAGTTGCCGACAACGCGAATACCAACGAGGCTTGAAAGATTTACTCATGAAATTTGATATATATATATATATATATATATATATATATATATATGAATAGGAGTACATGTGTACAGTTATTGTAGAGTCTACCATACATAAAGGTCGTTCATACTTAAGAATTTCAATGCTTGACACAAGAGATTACAAATAAAGATTTCGTTACTAAGTCTACGAAATAAATCAATGTATAGCTCAGCCATTCTCTTGTAAATCCCAACGTGATTGTCTCTCTTAAATATTACAAAGCTCATAGTGCAAAGACTACTTAAGTAAACCACAAGTATTCTTACAATACAATTCAGAAAGAAAACGAATGACTCAGACTACCATTTTATAATTCTGAATAACACATTACAGTAGTGACCAAAAAGAAAACTAAAGGATATTCATCCAGAACCCTTCCATTTTATATGTCTAATATTTACTATAATAAAACTTCGAAACTAAGGCCACAGGTAAAAAATCCAAAATAAACAGGAAGGGGTCAAAATAGAATTTATGTTCGCAATATTATTTATTCCAGAAGGATTTGAAGTACAGGCTAGAAATCAAAAGAACTAAAGGATCTGTTCGTATTCCCATCTCAATCAACTTATTTTCGAATAATGATATAGCAATGTTCTATATACATCAGTCTTATGAATATACAATGTTAAGATTGGATCCTCTTACTCTGCCATAAAGGTAAGTTACAAGGATAAAGAATTCAACTATCAGTAAATATAACAAATCTTCACCCACAGGGATAACTTTTTAAGTTTAAATATTTTTTTATCCTTAGTCACCTAGGGCACTCCTTGAGAGGGGCGAGAGGGAACCTAAATAAATCTTATGCGTGTGGAAGATATCGACATCCACAACTCTCGCATGGCCAAAACCCCTGCACAATATTGCACAAAAATACCTTTAATAATTGTTCAACAGAGATAAGACGATTATAACATAATGGTTAGTAACAGGAAGGGTTATGCAGATTCATACTTAAATTTTATAATTGAGGGATCTGATATCCTTCCCTATTGCGATGGGCTAAGTAACTTCCCAGACCGAAGGGGGAGGAGGATCCCAAGACTCCCTGATGGGTACCCTCGCAATCACAGGGTCCCGCCATTAGTGTTGAGAACCAGACTACATAAATCGAAACATTTCAGGAAAAGAATATACAAATGACAATTACAGTGAAGTCTGAAGTACATGATTCGTATAATGAGAATTAGGCCGAATACATTTTTTAAATTGAAAACATTGAATTAAAAATCCAAAGGTCAAATAACACCATCAAAGTCTATCTAGATTCGATTGAGAGAAGTTTAATTAAAGAAAAGGAAAAATAGAGTCAACATCCGTGTCGAGTTACCAAACTCGAATGGCCTTTGATATACGCACAGACTTTAAGAGAATTGGCACGAAAAGGATGACCCGAATTTTAAATATACAATGTAGGATACAGAACATATTCCTATAACAAAATTTGTTCGATTCACAGAGATTCCAGACGCCTATTTATATATGGCTATGTCGAATGAAACTTTCGAAAATCATTCTAAGAGGAAAATTTACAGTCATAAGAATTCATCAGGTAGTTGGGGAACAGAGAACCCAAGTAAAAACTCAATACAAGGTACCCAACCAAGACAGAAAAACGTTATTCGAAACTCGCCAAATGGAATTTCCATAACTTGAATAATTATAATATGCAGTCACAGCGTGAATCCCTAACCTATTGATTAAATTCTGGGCTATAGTCCTGGTGAAGTCTCGAAGAGACTCAACACCAAGTAATAGTGCAGAAAGAAATAAAGGAATGTAAGATACCACTAACCCTAAGAGAAAATGACATGCAAAACGATACCTGTGCGATCTCATTGGAAAGGAACACAAAGAACAGAATGTCAAAGACCTTGCAGAATGACTGAGTATAATGTATAATGATAGAGAAGTCACCTACCCGTAGTGAAAACAGTTCAGGGAGGTGCTCCAAGCTGCCACTCTCCCCATGCCAAGAAAACAAAGAGAAAATGCAAAGCCAACTTTGGAATAACTTCACAAGAATGACAAAGAGTAACTACGGTAACCCTAAAACATGCACACCACGCAGAGTGAATGTTGATTGTACAACGAGAGGCGTAGGCCATGTGATGGAACTAAGTTGGTGTGTTCATGTTGGACAAAGGTACAGGGATGGCCCTCGTTTTTCACCTACCTCCAATGATGGCCAAGTCAGAGGTTTAACTCTCGACTAACATAAACCTTCCTTTCACATTTAATGGATTACGAAGTAAAGGGTGGATTCCTCATAATTCTATGGTATGGGAATTATTAATCTCTAACCACTACCAGTCCAGTTAGCACCTCATTTAGTTTGGACATCGCTTAGATTAGGTAGAGTTAACGAAATTGTTAGCGTAGGGTCTTTCCTAACCAGAAAGTCGTTATGTTGTGTGTTGACTGAAAGGCCTTTTACCCAACCAAAGATATACCGAGAATACCTTTCGAAGACTTTGGTCATATATAGAAGGGCCAAACATCTTATGTTAAACCAACATTTCACCAAGGTGTATAACCTCGACCCCCAATACGTTATGTATAAGTCTTATTTGTATAGTCTTAGAGTTTAACCATGCACGCAAGCATGGAAGTGTGTATTAGAGGAGAGTTTAGGACCCTAAGTCCTAAGCCTAATATATTTCTAAGTTACTACAAAGTACATACATATATCTATATATGAATGCTAGCATGACTAAAAAATTGAAAGAAAAATGTTAGATTGTGGGGTTTGCCTTTTTAGGAACACTCTATTCAATGGGTGTAGGATTGGATAGTAATTTCATCGTTGACATTCATAACTTAAGAAAACCTATCAGAGTTTAACAATGGGGATAAAAGGATACTTTCTTTTATTATAAGTCTGTTTTAAGGAATTGAAGATTAATGTCCCTGGAAAGAAAAAAAAAATTATGACGAATTTGAGGTACATTACATATGGTATCAGAGCAAAGGTTACAACACTTGGACCTTGAACAGGGCCAAATTAATTACTTAGCACATATTTATGTCTATCTAAAAACTAACAAACCATTAATATTACAAACATAAAAATCTTTTCTATTTTGTGTTAATCATGGTAGGCGAGGATGACGCAGAAATCAGACTTGAGGGGAATCCTGAACAAAGACCTCCTGAAGATCCGAGACAAAATAGTGACAAAATCTCACCTACTGAAGTTCTGGAAATGATGAGGAATCTCATTGTTGAGCTGCAAGTTTTCAAAGCATACAATGAGAAGCTGAAGAAGGCACAACATGAACAACATGAAATAAATGAATTCATGTTGCGTAGCATAGTGATAAAGAAAATACCAAAGGATGATAACCATGAAGAAGAGGTCAGCAAAAGGGCCTCCAAGAATTCTGGTCTGGAAGCAGAAAAAGAGGATATCTCATCTAAAGGTACACCTTCAGCTAAAGATAAAACAAAAACAGATAGAAAAAGGAAACAGATGGATCACCTTGAGGGTGAATTTAAGAAAATCATACCATCTACTTTTGACGGGGAATCCAGAACAGGAGAGGAAGCTGAAGCATAGTTATTAGACATAAAGAAGTATTTCTAGATATACAACTATTCCAACAATATGAAGGTCAGAATGGCCATCTATAATATGAAAGGAAAAGCCAGTATCTGGTGGCAAGATATGAAATTGGCCAAGGGCCTAAAAGAGAAACATATGGAATGGGTAGACTTTAAGAAATAGTACCTATCTGAAAGTTACTATGAAAGAAAAACCAAATAATTTTATGAGCTACGACTTGGTAAAATGGCTATGGAAGATCTGATAAACAAATTCCTGGAATTACTAAGGTGAGTACCATATATCTGGGAGGATAAAGTGAAAATCCAGTGGTTCCTAAGTTGTTTACCACGGTCTTACAAGGACATAATCGAATTTGATAATCCCAAGTCCTTGAGTGAAGTATTCAGAAAGGCCTGAATGTGTTAGGACCAATACAAATAACGGAAAGAATTTCCTAAGGCTTGGAAGGACAAGAAACAAAACCGAATGAACCAACAAAAGAAGGGATACCAGCCAGCTCCTTATCAGAATGCAGTAAAAATCTTTCCAAGGAAATATTTTCACTCCAACAATCCAAGCACACAATGAGGCGGTAAACCGATAAATCTGGGAACAAAGAAGTTTGGGGACAACCCCTGTGAATTGTTAAAATGCTGGGAATGTGGAGAACCTCATCTAAGGAGGAATTGTCCATGTTTGATTTCAGCGAACAGAACTACTGTTCACAATTTACATTAAGCCTCTATAGTAGGGGATGTAGGCAGAAGCTTACATCGTATCAATGCAGCTGTGGATGGTCGGCAAGCTGACCACCAGTCCTCTGTGGTGGAAATTGAAGGTAAAATCAATAGCACTCAAATTTTTGTTTTAATTGATCTTGGAGCTACATTAAGTTATGTCACTCCGAGTATAGTGGAGTCAAATAAATTTAAGAAAAGAAGACATGCAAAGTATTGGTTGCTACAACTAGCAATAGGAACGAAAATAAAGGTTGTAGATTTTATTTCTGATTTTGAGTTCAGTTTAGGTAGTCAAAACATAAAGACAAATTTGAGAATTCTACTGTTAGGATGTTATGACGTAATTATTGGAATGGATTGGTTAGAAAAGCATAAAGCAGTGCTATATTGTTACGAAAAATCACTTAAGTATAAAGACGAAAATGACACAGTTAGGACAGTTCAAGGCATACAAAAGCCAGTCTCAATTAGACAGATTTCAGCAATGCAATTCAAGAAGTGCATGAGAAAAGGTTGTCAATTTTATTCCAAGTAACAAACCTGTTAGAAACAAAAAATAAACCCAACTTGGAGGATTTTTCCATTTTGCATGATTTCAGAGATGTGTTTGTTGATGAGATACCTGAATTACCCCCATGGAGCGAGATAGATTTTTGTATCGATCTACTACCTGGTTCATCCCCTGTCTCTAAAGCACCTTACCGAATGAGTTTGTTGGAATTAACAGAACTAAAAATACAACTGAAAGAATTATTGGACAAATAATATATAAGACCGTGTGTTTCCCCATGGGGAGCACCAGTTCTCTTTGTGAATAAGAAATACGAAACTCTGAGATTATGCATCGATTACAAATAATTAAACAATATGACTATTAAAAACAAGTACCCCTTACCTAGGACAAATGATCTGTTCGATGAAGTAGGTGTGTTAAACCCTAATATTGGCTCATTACCCCTTAATTGGGGCATATTATATTAGTAATGTTATTTTATTTATGTCGGCTTTAGGCCATTAGTTGTAATTATACCTCCTAGTCTCCTATATATACCAAGGAGACATTTTCATT
>ML805043.1:170807-187818 GCA_009831015.1 Picea engelmannii | reverse complement strand
ATCTTGTACTTGAACATTTAAGTGGGGTAAAAGGAGGTTGCCCCCTCGAAGAGGCTTATTATCTGAAATTATCTCTTTTTCAAGGCGTTGAGTACTTTTCCTAAGGTTTTTCTATGCTATATTGATGTTTGGTTCTTAACAAGGTGGGGCAAAGATTTTCTCGAAATTGGACTTATGATCTAGTTATCACCAGGTTAGGATAAAAGATGAAGACATAAGTAAAACAACTTTTCAAACGAGATATGGAAATTACGAATTTGTGGTTATACCTTTCGGACTCACTAACGCCCCAGCCACGTTTATGTGTTTAATGAACAATATTTTCAATCAGTACTTGGACAAATTCGTGTTGGTATTTATTGACGATATTATGGTATATTCTAAAAAAGAAGAAGAACATGAAGAACACTTAAGAATAGTTCTGCAAACTTTAATGAAGCACAAACTGTATGCTAAATTCAATAAGTGTGATTTTTATCAAAAGAAAATATAGTACCTAGGACATGTAATATCTACAGAAGGCATTGCAGTCGATCCTGAGAAAATAAGGGCCATCATGGAATCGCTGGTACCTAAGGATGTAGCGAACATCCGGTCATTCATGGGAATCACCGGATATTACCGTAGATTTATAGAGGGATTTTCCAAAATTTCTTACCCTATAACATCGTTACAAAAGAAGGGGACCAAGTTTAACTAGTCATAGAAGTGTCAAGACAATTTTAATAAGTTAAATGAATTGTTAACAATCGCACCCATTTTAAAGGCAACATATCCAGATAAAGACTTCACCGTCTATGTAGATGTGAGTAAAGAAGGATTGGGTGGTGTCCTAACTCAGGAAGGACATGTTATTTGTTATGAGTCCTGAAAACTAAAGGAACACGAGTGAAACTACGTCACTCATGACTTAGAGTTGGAAGTTGTAATACATGCCTTAAAAATGTGGTGACACTACATAATGGGTAGAATATTTCTATTATTGATAGATAATAGTTGTGTGAAATATTTGTTTAGTCAACCAGACCTTAATGCAAGGCAAGCAAGATGGCTAGCCTTCTTGAGCGAATTTGACTTTGAGGTAAGACATATCAAGGGGAAGGAAAATAAAGTAGTTGATGCTTTAAGCAGAAGAGTTCATGGTTTATTTGAAATAAATATTAGCAGGGCAGAAAGCGATCTTGAACAAAGGATAAAGACTGCAGGTAATAACGATGAGAAGTACACTCAAATAGTGGAAGAGTTACAAAACACTACAGAGAATTCAGGCAAATCAGATATGAGTATTGACAAAAATGGTTTACTACAATTTAAAAATAGAATATACATACCAGATTTTGTAGAGTTAAAGTTAACAGTTTTAGATGAAGCACATAAGAAACCATATTCTGGTCATCCAGGATACCAAAAAACGATAACAACACTTAGAAAGTTATTTTGTTGGCCTAATATGAAGGGTGAAACAATAGAATAATCAGATAAGTGTCAATATTTTCAGCAGGTAAAATCCAAACACCGGCATCCAACCGGCCTATTACAACCCTTACTGGTGTCGGAATGGAAATGGGAGATTATATCGCTGGACTTTATTACAAGTTTGCCTAGAACTCAGAAACATAATGATTCTATTATGGTGGTAGTCGATAAACTTAGTAAGTATGTACACTTTATTCCTATAAAGTCTATTTTTAAAGCTATTAACATCGCTGAAATATTCATGAAATAAATTTTTAGACTACATGGTATTCCTAAAATGGTGATTTCGAATAGAGACGTAAAATTTACCTCTACTTTTTGGAAAGAATTGTTTGCAGGGTTAAATACTAATTTGAATTTTAGCACGAGTTATCATCCACAAACGGATGGACAGATTGAACGAACAAACCAAATCATAGAAGATATGCTCTGCATGTACATAAGAACAAAACCAAGCAAGTGGGAAGACTACCTACACTTGGTAGAATTTGTATATAACAATGGGTAGCAAACTTCGGCTAAATTGAGCCCCTTCGAGGTACTGTACAACAGAAAGTGTACGACTCCAATTAACTGGGATAACCCAGTTAACAGACTCATGGTTGGACCAGAGATGCTCCAAGAAATGGAGAGCATGGTAAGAAAAGTACAACAGAACTTAAAAGAGGCACAGGACAGACATAAAAGTTACGCGGACCAAAAAAGAAGACACTTGGAATTTCAAGTAGGAGGCCACGTCTATTTAAAAGTCAAAGCCCAGAAAAGTTCACTTAATCTAGGGAACTGTGCCAAGTTGAAACCCAGGTTTTGTGGGCCTTTCGAGATATTAGCTCGAATTGGACCCGTAGCATACCAACTTGCACTTCCAACCAATCTAAAAATTCATAATGTATTTCATGTTTCTTTGTTAAAGAACTATGTTCATGACCCTACTCACATGATCGATTAGAACTTGGTGCAGGTGGAACCAGAAGGCGAGTCCAAAGGGGAACCTCTGAGCATTCTGGACTAGAGATAAATAACACTTCGAAACAGAGTCGTCGCTCAGGTAAAGGTGCAATGGAAGCACTTTAGCCCTGAGGAGGCCACTTGGGAGTTGGAGGGAGATTTGCAAAAATCTCATCCAATCCCATTCCAAGGAAGGAACGAACGTTGAGGATAGTGTTTTATTGAAGGGGGAAAGGATGTGACATCCCCAAAAATAATTTATTTTAAGTTTGAAATTCTTAGGAAAATTATTCCATTTTTGGTAAATTCGAAATTGGAAATTTTTTTCCATTTTTCAAAATTCTAAATTTTGAATTTAATTAATTGTAATTAATGATTATGACTATTAGGAAAAGACCTGATTTGATCCAACTAAATTCTTGACTATGACACTTGTATGAAAAAAAATATTTTATAATTATTGTTGAAGGACAAATGGAACAACCATGTTGAAATCAGCTGACCATGATTCCATGAGTGGGGAACATGTTGGAACTACCTCAGGGCTGATTGTTACAAGTGGAAAATCAAGAATTTGGCCATTGGCAGCCCCTGAAAATCAGGGGTTTGGAAAGCTACAAAAATTCCCAAGGGGGGGGAAATACCTAGGCAAAAATGACTTTGGATATATGGCATATGCGAGGAGGCAGGACACTGCCTAGTATGCTGGGGAAAAGAAATCTATCTCTTCCTGTTACGAACACTACTTGTTGAGTGTGAGCCAAGGAGAAGACTATTGAAAACTGAAAATCATTTGCTGAGGAGGAGTTCCGAGTTATCCCTTATGGATTCATGGTCAGGCTAGGGGGTGAACAAGACAAGCGACTTGGTTCCCTATTCTAAGGCTGGGAGGAACCTGGTTGTTCCCTTTGTTGTTTCAGTACTTATCCAGATATGTTCATCTACTCCCCTCTTGCTATATTGTATTGTTGAAATGATTGGTAGTATGCATGTCTTCTACTCCTAGATGGATACCCTATCGTTCATATGTGAATAAATGGAATCATAAATTTATTGTATGTTATCTATTGTAGAAATAATATATTCTATTGAATAATGCATCTACATGGTTAATGTATGTTATCTACTGTAGGAACAATCTATTATGTTAAGGAATACATCTGTATAGTTATTGTGTGTGATCTGTTGTAGGAACATAACCATTATATAAATGAATGGACTTATAAAGCAATTGTGTATTATCTGTGGTAAAAATAGATCTAAATATTGACAGTAAACGGTGTTATAAATCCATTGTGTATTAGTTGTAGCAAGGACAAATTTATCTTGCATAAAGTAATAAATTAACCAAGAAGATACAAAATACAAATTCTAGAAATGTCTACTTGTCATGAGGTCATACGCCTATAAGATATTCAAAATTTGTATTAAAACTTCAACCTATGCAAACACTTAAGGAAATCTGAAAAATGAATTTTAAGAGCATTATCCATGTTTATGCTTATACACATTCATAGTTTTGTGGGTTATATAACTAGGCTATAGAAGTTGCTGACAACGTGAATACCTAGAGGCTTGAAATATTTACTCATGAAATTTGACACACACACACACACACACACACACACACACACACACATATATATATATATATATATATATATATATATATATATATACAGGAGTACATGTGTACAACTATTGTATATTCTACCCTACATAAAGGTTATATATATATATTATAACATTAACATTATAGAATTAAAGATTATAACATTAACGAAGATTTCTTTCCTTAATCGACAATCATATAAAATGAAATTGGAGATTAATGCCTCATAGAAAAAATAAATTATGAAAAAATTGAGGTACATTACATATGGTATCAGAGAAAAGGTTACAACACTTGGACCTTGAACAAGGCCACATTATTTACTTAGCACATATTTTTGGTTATGTAAAACTAATAAACCTTTACTATTACAAACATAAAACCTTTTTTTGTTTTGTGTTAATCATGGCAGCCTGGGATGACGCAGAAATCAGACTTGATGGGAATCCTGAACAGAGACCTCCTAAGGATCCAAGACAGAATAGTGACGGAATCTCACCTACTGAAGTTCTGGAAATGATGAGGAATGTCATTGTTGAGCTATAGGTTTTCAAAGCAAACAATGAGAAAATGAAGCAGGCACAACAAGAATAGAAGGAAATAAATGAAGTCTTGTTGCAAAGTATAGTGACCAAGAAATATCCAAAGGACGATAACCAAGAAGAAAAGGTCAATAAAAGGGCCTCCAAGAATTTTGGACTTGAAGCGAAAAGAGGGGATAGTTCATCTGAAGATACACCTTTAGCTGAAGATAAAACAAAAACGGACAGAAAAAGAAAACAGGTAGACCACCTTGAGGGAGAATTTAAGAAAATCAAACCAGCTACCTTTGATAGGGAATATAGTACAGGGGAGGAAGCTAAAGCATGGTTACTAGACATCAAGAAGTATTTCCAGATATACAATTATTCTAGCAATATGAAAGTTAGAATGGCCATCTATAATTTGAAGGGAAAAGCCAACATTTGGTGGCAAGATATGAAATTGGCCAAGGGTTTAAAGGAGAAACGGATGGAATGGTTTGACTTTAAGAAACAGTACCTATCTGAAAGCTACTAAGAAAGGAAAACCAAAGAATTTTATGAGCTACAACTTGGCCAGATGTCTATGGAAGATCTGATAAATAAATTCCTAGAATTACTAAGGTTCGTACCTTATGTCCGGGAGGATAAAGTGAAAATCTAGCATTTCCTAAATTGTTCACCACAGTATTATAGGGACAGAATCGAGTTTGATAACCCCAAGTCCTTGAGTGAAGTATTTAGGAAGGCTCGAATGTGTTACGACCAATACAAACAACGGAAAAAATTTCCCAAAGCTTGGAAGGATAAGAAACAAGACCGAATGAATCAACGGAAGAAGGAATACCAACCAGCTCCTTATCGGAACGCAAAAAAACGATTTCCAAGAAAATACTTTCACTCCAACAATCCAAATACGCAAGGCAACGAAAAACCGGTAAATCTGGCAACAAAGAAGTTCGGAGACAGTCCCCGCGGACCATTAAAGTGTTGGGAATGTGGAGAACCTCATCTAAGGAGGAACTGTCCACATTTAAATTCACCAGCCAGAACATTTGTTCACAATTTGCAGGAAGCATCGATGGTGGGAGATGTGGGCAGAAGCTTACATTGGATAAATGCAGTCGTGGATGGCCGACGGGCTGACCACCAATCCTCTGTGGTAGAAATTGAAGGTAAAATCAATAACACTCGAATTTTTGTTTTAATTGATCCAAGAGCTACATTAAGTTATATCACTCTAGGTATAGTTGAGTCAAATAAACTTAAGAAAACAAGACACCCAAAATCTTGGCTGGTACAATTAGCAACAGGGATAAAAAGAAAAGTTTTTGACTTTATTTTTTATTATGAGTTCAGCTTAGGCAGTCAAAACATAAAGACAAATCTGAACATTCTACCGCTAGGATCTTATGATGTAATTATCAAAATGGATTGGTTAGAAGAGCATAAAGCAGTGCTAGATTGTTATGAAAAATCACTTAAGTATAATAACGAAAATGACACTACTAGGACAGTTCAAGGTATACAAAAACCAGTATCAGTCAGACATATTTGAGCAATGCAATTCAAGAAATGCATAAGGAAGGGTTGTTAAGTTTATGCCATCCAAGTAACAAACTTGTTAGAAAAAGAAGATAAACCCAACTTGGAGGACTTTGTCGTATTGCATAATTTTAGAGATGTGTTTGTGGATGAAATACCCGAACTACCCAATGGAGGGAGATAGAATTTTCTATCAACCTTCTACCTGGTTCAACTCCTATATCTAAAGAACCTTACCGAATGAGTTTGTCGGAATTGATAGAACTAAAAATTCAACTACAGGAATTATTGGATAAATGGTATATCAGACCGAGTGTTTCACCATGGGGAGCACCAGTCCTCTTTGTTAAAAAGAAAGATGACACTCTAAGACTATGTATCGATTATAGGCAGTTAAACAAGATGACTATTAAGAACAAGTACCCCTTACCTAGGATAAACGATCTATTCGATCAACTAGGTGGGGCAAAGATCTTTTCGAAGTTGGATTTACGATCTGGTTATCACCAAGTTAGGATAAAAGATGAGGACATAATCAAAACAACTTTTCAAACAAGATATGGACATTACGAATTTGTAGTTATACCTTTCGGACTCACTAACACGCCAACCACGTTTATGTGTTTAATGAACAGTATTTTCAGTCAGTACTTGGACAAGTTCATATTGGTATTTATTGATGATATTCTGGTCTATTCTAAAACAAAATAAGAACACGAAGAACGCTTAAGAACAGTTATGCAAACTTTGAGGAAGAACAAACTATATGCTAAATTTGATAAGTGTGATTTTTATCAAAAGAAAATACAGTACCTAGGAAATTTAATATCTGCAGAAGGCATTGCAGTCGACCCTGAGAAAATAAGAGCCATCATGGAATGGTTGGTACCTAAGGATGTAGCAGATATCCAGTCATTCATGGGAATCGTCAGATATTATCGTAGATTCATAGAGGGATTTTCCAAAATTTCTTACTCTATCACATCACTACAAAAGAAAGGGACCAAGTTCAACTGGTCACGGAAGTGTCAAGACAATTTTAATAAGTTAAATAAATTGTTAACAACTGCACCCATTTTAAAGGTAGCAGATCTGGACAAAGACTTCACCGTCTGTGTAGATGCGAGTAAAGAAGGACTGCAAGTAAAGAAGGACTAGGTGGTATCCTCACCCAAGAAGGGCATGTTATTTGCTATGAGTCCCGAAAACTAAAGGAACACGAGTGAAATTACGTCACTCATGACTTAGAATTGGCAGCGGTAATACATGTCTTAAAAATGTGGCGACAGTACATAATGGGCAAAAAAAAATTGTTATTGACTGACAACAACAGTCTGAAATTTATGTTTAGTCAGCCAAACCTTAATGCAAGGCAAGCAAGGTGGCTAGCTTTATTGAGCGAATTCGACTTTGAGGTAAAACATATCAAGGGTAAGGAAAATAAAGTAGTTGATGCTTTAGGCAAAAGAGTTCATGGGTTATTTGAAATAAATGTTAGCAGGGCAGAAAGCGATCTTGAATAGAGAATAAATACTACAGGTAATAACGACGAGAAGTACACTCAAACAGTGGTAGAATTACAGGACACTACAGGGAATTCATACAAATCATACCTGAGTATTGATAAAAATGGTCTACTATGATTTAAAAACAAAATGTACATACCAGATTTGGCAGAATTAAAGTTAACAGTTTTGGATGAAGTGCATAAGAAACCATATTTTGGTCATCCAGGATACCAGAAAACGATAACAACACTTAGAAAATTATTTTATTGGCCTAATATGAAAGGCAAAACAACAGAATACTTAGCTAAGTATCAATATTGTCAGCAGCTAAAATCTGAACACCAGCATCCAGCCGGCCTATTACAACCCTTACAAGTGTCGGAATGGAAATGGGAGACTATATCGCTGGATTTTATTACAGGTTTTCCTAAAACTCAGAAACAGAATGATTCTATTATGGTGGTAATCGATAAACTTACTAAGTCTTCACACTTTATTCCTGTAAAGTCTACTTTTAAAGCTATTAACATCGTTGAAATATTTATGAAAGAAATTTTTAGACTAAATGGTATTCCTAAAATGGTGATTTCAGATAGAGACGTAAAATTTACATCTGTTTTTTTCGAAAGAATTGTTTAAAGGGCTAAATACTAATTTGAATTTTAGCACGAGTTATCATCCACAAATAGATGGATAGATTGAATGAATAAACCAAATCGTAGAAGATATTCTCTGCATGTATGTAAGAAAAAAACCAAGCAAGTGGAAAGACTACTTACACTTGGTAGAATTTGCTTATAACAATGGGTACCAAACTTCGGCTAAATTGAGCCCCTTCAAGGTATTGTACGGTAGAAAATGTACGACTCCAATTAGCTAGGATAACCCAGTTGACCGACTCATGGTTGGACTAGAGATACTCCAAGAAATGGAGAATACGGTAAGAAAGGTACAACAGAACTTAAAAGAGGCACAGGACAGACAAAAAAGTTGTGCGGCCCAGAAAAGAAGACACTTGGAGTTTCAAGTGGGAGATCATGCTTAATTAAAAGTCAAGGCCCAGAAGAGTTCATTAAAGCTAGGGAACTGTGCCAAGTTGGCACCCGGGTTTTTTGGGCCCTTCGAGATACTAGCTCGAATTGGACCCGTAGCATACCAACTTGCACTTCCAGCCAATCTAAAAATTCATAATGTATTTCACGTTTCTTTGTTAAAGAATTGTGTTCATGACCCTACTCATATGATCAATTGGAACTTGGTGGAGGTGGAACCAGAAGGCGAGTTCCAGGTGGAACCTCTGTGCATTCTAGACTGGAGAGAAATAGCACTTCAGAACAGAGTCATCACTCAGGTAAAGGTGCAATGGAAGCACTTTAGCCCTGAGGAGGCCACTTGGGAGTTAGAGGGAGATTTGCAAAAATCTCATCCAATCTTGTTCCAGGAAAGGAACGAACATTGAGGACAATTTTTTATTGAAGAGGGAAAGGATGTAACATCCCCAAAAATAAATTATTTTTTAATTTGAAATTCTTAGGATAATTATTTCGTTTTTGGTAAATTCGAATTTGGAAAATTTTTTCCATTTATGGAAATTCTGAATTTTGAATTTGGTTAATTGTAATTAATGATTATAACTGTTGGGCAGAGATCTGATCTGACTCAACTAACTACTTGACTATGACACTTCTATGAAACAAAATATTTTATAATTATTTCAGGAGGACAAATGGAACAACCATGTTGAAATCAGCTGACCATGATTCCATGAGTGGGGAACATGTTGGAACTACCTCAGGGTTGATTGTTACAAGTGAAAAATCTAGAATTTGGCCATGGGAAGCCCCTGAAAATCAGGGAGTTGGAAAGCTGTGAAAATTCCCAAGAGGGGAAAAGACCTAGGCACTTTTGCTTTTGGATATATAGCATATGTGAGGAAGTACAACGTTGCCTAGTATGTTGTGGAAAAATTACTAATTCTTGTTGCTATGAACACTACTGGTTGAGTGTGAGGCAAGGAGAAGACTGCTGAAAAATTGAAAGGCATGTGCTAAGGAGGAGTTCTGAGTTAGCTCTCATGGATTCATGGTCAGGTTAGGGGGTGAACATGACAAGTGATTTGGCTGCCCTGTTCTAAGGTTGGGTGGAATGTGGTTGTTCCATTTGTTATTCAACAACTTTTGTTCAGATATGTCTACCTACTCTCTCTCTGGTCAAATGTTATTTGAATTATTGATTGATAGAATGCATTAGTTTCAATCTTGGTGGGTTGATCAACTTATGAAATGTCTATTGAAATGGGATGGATTGTAGGGTAAACCGTTACAAATTAACTGTAGGTGTCAAGAAAAAAATTTCTTTGTATCTTGGTTAAATATGGAATTTATTTATGGAGATATTAGAAAATACATCTGTGTTAAAAGAATATCATTTCAACCCTATGTTGAGAATCCCTATCAGTTATGTAATGCTTATACATCTGAATAGTCATTTCTTTGTACATTGTTTTTTGCCCGTGAATACTCTAAAGGAGACTTCGAAAGAAAATTGAGATCTCTCTCTCTCTCTCTCTCTCTCTCTCTCTCTCTCTCTCTCTCTCTCTCTCTCTCTCTCTATATATATATATATATGCGCACAATCATATCACTGTAGGGATTATAATTATACATATATGTATAGTCTTATTTTTTGAAGTCTGGACGAATCGTCCCCCCAAATTATTGTTGTTGGAGTAAAGAAAATAGTATAATTCTTACAGTTTTGTTGTATCACTTTAGTAAGGAAATTCTAGAAATAAGTTGGAGAAAGCTAGAATGATTCATACATAATTTATCATATACCAATTACACAGCTAGAAATAAAGGTCTATTACAACCAGAATGCTTTAGTGTAAACAGAAATGATTAATTCGGACAGTTATAATTAAATTTCTAGAAAGAAACGAATAGCTCAAATAGTCACAATAATAAATCTCTGAGATGAAATGAATAGCCCAGGTAACCACAAACGAAGTCCTGGAAATAAAATGATACACTGGTAAATTAAAGAGAGTGAACATTGTACACCCTGGAACCATACCTTTCGTTATACATGAACTCACTATAGTAAAAATCAAAAAGGGACGAGCTATATAAATAATCATAGGTATCCAAAGCAAACCCGAAAAGGGTACAAGACAGAATCATCGCACTTAGATACATGTTATTAATTCTAGAAATAAATGTATAATCAGATCTATATACATTCAGAAAGGAACAAGTTCATTTTTTATACAGTACGTAACTGTAAGTTCGGACTATACAAATACTAGACATTGAATATGAAGTATAAGACGACAGTCCACCGTAAATCATTTTAAGCATAGAAGGAAACAAAAATGAAGAGAAGAGTTGAATCAAATCATCTAAAAGTCATTGCATTAATTCAAGTAGACAAGGAAAGGCCATGTAACTTAATTTCAAAGGATTTATTGCATATATATCAACCAAACCAAAGAAAAATCAAGAGCACAGTCATAAATTTCCTCCTTCCAACCACTACAGTAAATTGAGTGAATATTATACTTCATATCAATAACTGAGATTGAAATTGTGCCTTTAAAGTGTGAACGCCTGAAGAGTTTACAAAGGGAACTCGAATACCTTTTGCGCCGAGGATAGGAACGCAACATTCCAAATTTTTGCGCAGACGAAATCTCTACAAAGTTTTACCATTAAATATCAGTGTTTATATGAAAGAAAGGCAAACAAACACATCAACAAAATGATAAATGTAGTAAAAGAGTATTCCATAGTGATACTTAACTTATGACAAGCAATCTCATGTTCTTCCCTTGTCGCTCCTGGCTGGATAGGCGAACGAGCCAAGGCGGAATGGTCCAATGACTCCCTGATGGGTACCCTCGCATCAACATGGCCCATCATTAGTGTCGGTACCGAATCTCAAAATCTGTTACTCACGAAAATTAAACAATCGACAATACTAGTTTTCTTTTAACATACAAACAGTATAAATCATGTTGTACGAAGGCATAATATAAACTTTTCATGCAAAACATAGACTACCTAATTGTTGATTTTAAAACCTTTCAGAACCAAATTGCAGAAGGTATTTTCTTTTTAAAATTCAAACAATCGATACAAAGATATCTTTCTACTAAATTCAAATAGTGTAGGCCATGATTATGACAATAATGTCTGCATACTCAAAGGGACTATATATACCGTAGGGTATCTTTAATAGACTGTTTGGAAATCGCAGAGGTCACATTTTAATGACACCATACATTAATGTGTTAGACAGAAAAGAAAGAAAATACAACTCTCACACAGTCTCACGAGGATTGAGCATCAGGCCTTACTTACAGACTGTAAGGGGTAACGATAACTGTAAGTTACGAAACCCTAGGAATTGCAAACACAAAAAACCACATTTCCTTGACAGACCAGATAGGAAAGAACTTGCAATGGGTGTGGCCTCATTTTGTAAAAATAAACTTACTCCAGACTAAGACTATGCGTAGCCCCACGACAAGCTTAATATCCAACCTCTTCTTACTCCAACAGATAGACCTTAAGAGATTAACAACAATCGGGATATGAAAACCTAGGAGTGATTTTACCCAAAGAAACACTACATGTGTAAATTCCATAAGTAAAAACAAGGGTTTAGGATGTCGAGACTGTTGTCCCTAATTTCTAGGGATAATTAGGAGATCAGGTCGCGAGGCCCACAGGTCCTAGACATGGAGTACCGAGAGCAGGATTGACCTGCGCATGGCCCTGGAGGGCCCATATTTCTTCTTCTTCATCAGACGTGTCCTGTCAATAGAAGCAGCATCCATCACCTTCGTCTTGGACTTGTATCGGAGAAGACTCTTGCTCTATGAGGTAATTGGTCCAGGTATCATGGTATGTGTCATGTTTGATCATTATAACTTTCAGATATATGCATCAGATTCCTTTCATTTCTGACGACTGCTTGGATCTTACACTAACCCACTTGACCATGGTTGGGGGAATCAACGGGGTGTCCACGCAAGCCTGTATCCATAGGTTTTGGTTATCCACCAAGGGGGATTTTGAAGAGCCATCGTCCGCTCCCACCATATTATCATTTTACATCTTATCTCCCATCCATCTATCCCATTCCCCTAGTCCGGACATTAGGATGACCTGTTTGTGGGGTTACACTTTATCCTGTGGGAAGAAGGGGCTAAAGGCCCAGGGGGTAAAAGTATCTGGTAAAAGATAAAATCCATAGAAAAAAAAACCTAGAGATGCCTCACCCAGGGATCCCCGAGAAGGCAATAAAAAGCCTCTCGATAAGAAACAAGAGGGATCCGATGAAAAATAACAAAAAAACAAGACCTAGCCAAGAGGATGGGGGGTCTCATCACGATCCAGCCCATTATGTTCATAGGTACCTAGCAGTATGACATTGCCATCATCCGGTTACCATGCCAGGGCAGTGACCTCTAGTTAGACCTTGAAATAAAAAGAAAGAAAAAGTAATAAAGAAAAGAAAGAATAAAGGCAATGAAGGGCTTGGAAAGAATCACATCCATGACAGGTACAACTCACCTCCTACAAAGGCACCCACGGATAATATCACCCCTATCTTCCACTATGTCTAGACATCCTCTGACCACACCACCTTGTGTTACATGGCTTGGATGATATCCTTTGGGAACTTTTCCTTTCTTATGGATGTTGGCACAATAAGGCACTTTGTCTTTTTCTTCAGCTTTGTATAGTAGGTCATTGTAATGTCTTTGAGCTATTAGATGATATGCTAGGGGTTTTATGCATGCATTTGATAAAATTAATGATGAAATACGATTGACATTGCTATGATCCTGAGGACTAATGAGCCCACGGAGGGTCAAGTTTTTGATGTGCAGGACCATGCCTGATGGACAGGTACCAAGTGGACCGGTACACATGGGGAGATTATTAGTTCGAACCTCCATGGGGCTGAAGAGCCCATCAGATGGTTGTTGGGACCTCATCAGGGGTAGAGACAGGACAATGATTGATCAAGCCTTTGCACGAGAGGAGAAGGAGGATGTTTTCATCCAGGATGCCTTGGCTGAGCCCAGCCCAGGGGGATTGACCCACTACAGGTGGAACGTGTGCTTTCTTATGCCCCAGGACATCATCTAGGAGTCATCACGTCACCTCCAATGAGTGGTACCTTGACAGAGCATTTTGGCACGTGTGGCAGAGCTTGGAGGCCCAATGAGGGCCAACGTTTGTCTTCTAGTGTTGTATATTGCCCTAAAAAGGGCCAACGTCTCCCTAAAAAGGGTTGGACGTCTTTCTTATTGCTCATTTAGGGTTTTATTTAGCAATTTAATGTAAAATAGTATGATTTTTGGTTATTAGCCTTGTCGACTATTTTAATGACCTAATTTTAATTAAAGGTCATTGGATGATATAAATTGAGGATGTTTTCCCTCATTTTGACATAACACAATTCACTCACACTTGTGAGGTCTGATTTTTGCGCCCTTCTTGGGTATATTTGTTGCATAAGTGAGGCGCACTTGCTATTGGAAGGATATTTTTGGCATTTTATGGAATTTCTCTCAAGGAAGGTTTATAACTAAGGTTTGCTTATGCTTTTCTTCATGACATGTAAGTAAATTTTCTTGCAAAACTTCTTAAATGAATGGTTGTAGGTGTAATTTCTTGCATTTACTTATAATATTGTTGATTTAAAACCCTAGGTAACAAGCACACAAGTAGGTTATTGTTACATGTCCTCTTAGAGAGAAAGTTTTCAGCCATTAAAGAAAAGAGATAGAGCCTAGCCTTTGCTACACTTGTCTTGCTTCTTCCTTTTGAGCTAGCATTAAAGTTTATAGGTTGAAAGAAGGTGGCGTCCTAGGCCTATGGTATCTACACCTAGGGTTTTCATCTTCTAGGGTTTGAAAGCCTTGTCTTTACAACACTTTCTCCCTTAGACTTATTCTTTAGGCTAGTCGTTTTGCCAAGTTGATTTAGAGAAGGAGGAAAGAGCACGAGACCTTGCTTAAGCAACACCGGAGTGAGCCTCTTTCCCCTAGGGTTTTGATTATAGGGCCCTGCCTTTGCAGCACCATAGAACCCTACCTTCTAGTCTTTAAGTCATCGTCCTTCCAAAATCTTGTGCCCTTTTCTTATTTGACTCCATATACCCTAAAGCACTGATATTTGACCTCCAACGTTGAAGTTATAGTGTACAAAAAACTACTTTCAAAACTTAAAACCCTAACTAACAAACTAACCTAATTAGGGTTGACGTCACAGTTGGATATTTCATCTGGACGCAACAAAAGTTGGATATAAGCAATTAAATGATGATTTTAAGCATTTATTGAGCAAATTGTTGATTGGATACATTATTGGCTTAGTCATCTCCTTAGATATTGATGAATTGATGGTCTTTCATAGCTAATTGACAAAACGTTGAATTCATTTTACATCTATTACAGTACATTGCTTATTAATAATATCATATAGTCAATGAAGTACTAACCCTTTGAGATAGCCTGCATATATATACTGTGTTGTTGTTGTCTTGTTTCGGATAGGTGTTTTCAATAGGGAATACACTTCATTTATTGGTTGATCAGCCGAACCATCTGACATTGGTGGTAACCTGTGAGGAGGGAACTCTAAAACTTGACCTTATACTTTCTGCCTCTTCAAACCCCAGGTTATCGGGGACGTCTCCCCTGGGCTAACCTCCCTAAACAGAAAGAACCTCCCCATCGAGGTGACATTGGGTGGGGAAGGTTCCTGTTACGCCAGTTTGATCTCTATCCTTTAGCCTATGACCTAAACTACAAACTGAGCGATAACAGAGACTACTCAAGAAATTAGAGAATAAATCTACAGTAGGCATTACATACCGAAACGGGAAGCAATCCAGGAAGGTTGCAGAGAATAACGATAATGGTAGGTTCAAGAAAGAAAAAGTAAGTTTGACTTGAGGATTTTGTTACTATAATAAAGAATTCCAAACCTCATTTCTTAACCAGAACACAGGGCCAACGAAAAACTTACCAGGGAGGGAAAATGGCATCGTCGTTCCACCGGGTAACGTTTTTTCCAAATCAACGGAATGCTTCAGTAAGAAAACAATACGCATAGCCTTTCGTTAACTTCACAATGACACAGTAAACACATTAAAACCCTAAGAGAAACCTTATCTACTCAGTTAAATGTTGAAGTACGAAGGGTGGTCTAGCCATGTGACGAGGGCGGAGTTGGCGTGACTGGAATGGATGAGGATCTAGGTAAGAATATCGTAACTCGCATACATAAGTTTTCCATTAAATGATGGATGCAGGGCCTTAACTTCCCTCTCACAGTAGTCCACTCTTTCACATCAAGACATTCAAGAAGTAAGTGAGTTCCTTCAAGACTCGACGAGTTGGAAGTCGTATACCTCAACTTCCTTTTTACAGTTAGTGTATCATTCGAGGGAAGGATTTGTTGGAACATCGTTTGGTTAAGTCGAAGTTAACACAAGGTCTCGTTACTCAAACTCTGTTGGGTAAAGGGATTGGAATATGACAAATTGGGGTCCCATATATAATCGAGACTATGTATTTTAATGCTAAGCGCATACCACTAAGGCACTTCTTTTCAATTGTGTGATATAGATCCAACCCCATGGCTATATTTATATATTACATAGTAAACCAGTATTCATTTTCGAATGGACAAATCAAATAGTATTGCACGTAACCCATAGGGATCCCTTGTGTAAAGAGAGACTAGGACTATAAGTCCTAAGTCTAGTTCATGGTATAGATA
The DNA here is from genome assembly GCA_009831015.1 of Picea engelmannii. Classification (NCBI taxonomy): domain Eukaryota; kingdom Viridiplantae; phylum Streptophyta; class Pinopsida; order Pinales; family Pinaceae; genus Picea; species Picea engelmannii. Next base: position 171,404 of record ML805043.1, on the reverse strand, counting down.
GTTATGTATATAGATGTGTGGGTTGGGGACTAAAGGGGAATTACTAAAACCCTTGGAGAATTTACCGTATAAGCTTCTACATCAAGCAATATACACAAGTATGTAGATGGCATCATGTGGTAGGATAGACTCAAGTCACGTCAAATAAGATTATAACATTAATGAAGATTTGTTTCCTTAATCAACAATCATATAAAATGAAATTGGATATTAATGGCTCATAGAAAAAAAAATTATGACAAATTTGAGGTACATTACAAGGACCCTAAGTCCTAAGCCTAATACAATTCTAAGTTAATACAAAGTACAGACATATATCTATATATGAATGCTAGCATGACTAAAAAATTGAACGAAAAATGTTAGATTGTGGGGTTTGCCTTTTTAGGAACACTCTGTTCAATGGGTGTAAGATTAGGTAGTAATGTCATCGTTGACATTCATAACTTAAGAAAACCTATCAGAGTTTGACAATGGAGATAGAAGGCTACTTTCTTTTATTATAAGTTTGTTTTAAGGAATTGAAGATTAATGTCCCTAAAAAGAAAAAGAAAAATTATGACGAATTTGAGGTACATTACAGATGAGCCCCTTGGA
>ML805043.1:136636-168283 GCA_009831015.1 Picea engelmannii | reverse complement strand
AGGAGCTCCATAATAACCCAACCCACTTGCGAGTGCATCGAAAGGACGTCGATGTAAATGCACTTCATGGCCGAAGTGTAGCGATTAAATACAGGGCAGGGTGACGGGCCTTGGCACATGCCTGGCTTGCGTGGCCATGCTACAGCTCCCTGTACCTTCAACCGCCAAGTGTCCCGATACGCTGAGTGACACCCCATCCGGGGAAAGATTTTATGATTATTGATTTGGTAAATCAAAATTAATTTTCCAAAATATCATGTATTACAGATATATTTATAAAATTAAGACCGAAGCTCATGACTTTGTAATGAAATTGGTCATTAGACTAACCCGTAATCATAAAAATGAGATGGAAGATGAGCAACGTTTTTTTTTTAACTTGTCTTATATTTTAATAATATGAGACTAACTTTAATACATCTTAAGTTACAAAAAAAATATAATTTGTTGGACCATGTTTTCCGTTAAACCAAAAAGTCGACCTGTCAACTAACTTTTATTACCTATTATCTCTTATATTCATATGAAAAAGTTACTCCTTTCTCTACTCACTCGCTTATTTTCACTTTTTTATCCAAAATTCAAACAAAAACCCATCACCATCACACACATATAACCAAAACCCATCACTATATATTTCATTCAAAATTAAATAAACCTTTTCATTTTCTTCCAATAAAATCTTCAATTTAATTACAACATTAATTTTAATATTAATTTCCATACACTTCGATTGAAAATATCAAGTCAAATCTTATCATCTTTTTAAATCTTAATCGACTAAAACATGGAGTCGACTTCAATTTCCATACACTTTAATTGAAAGTATCAAGTCAAATCTTATCATCTTGTTAGAATCTTAATCGACTAAAACATGGACTTCAATAGTATCATCGATAATCTCATGGCCCTTTCATCATGCGTAAGGTTGTCTTAAAAGTTTGAAATATGGAAATATGATTTATTTATTTATTTATGTTTTTTTTAAACATTGAAAGTAAATAATAATGTTTAAAAAGGAATACAAAAAATAAAAAATTGAAACCAACTTTGATGAGCCCCTTTCTAAAATAAAATAAGGCATGAGCTTATTGAGCCTCCTCTTGGAATGCTATGATATTTGAAGAGGCTGCTTCATATCTTCAATGTGCTCCTACCCCTCCAAGATCCCCTTCGACCAACTTTCATTAACCCTCTGGACAAACTCATGAGCAACCCCAAATACCATTGATTTCTCACCTAAATTACTTTGAATATATATATATATTATTTTTATTTCAACATAAACGGGGTGGGTGGGGACTTTGTTTGAATGGTTAACAAGCTCGAAGTTTGTTTGCTCTTTGTCCTAAGAAGCTGGACATGATAGATGCTTTCAGGGCAGTCAAACCTGACCTATCGACTAATCAGATTAGATGAAATGATAGAGGGTGGAATGGTAGAGTTGATACAAGACAAGATGCGTTTCATGGTGCTGGGTTAGGAGACATAGAGAGAATAGGGTAGGGATTGAAGCAGAAGTGGAGATATGTAGTGTGGATAGGGATTAGTGTTGAATTTGATTCATGAATATTTTATTTATAAAATATAATTAATATTTATTATTGATTATAAATAAAAAAATAATTTTAATATTTATAATTAAAATTATTATTTTAAATAAATAAATTGTTTTTTACATTTTTATTAAATTAATAAAAATTAAATAATTGTTTAAAATAATAAATAATAATCAATATTAATAAGAAAAACATTAAAAATAAGTATTATTTATCATGCACTAAGTTAATGATTAGGTAATGCATTTTTTTGAAAGAGTAATTCTGATGTTAGTGGAGATTTCTTGGAAAGTTTCGAGTAGATGTAAAGGAATTTTTATTAATATAAAAAATTAGAGCTAATTTTTTTTGGAAAAAAAAAAAAAGTAATACATATAGATTCTTGTACTAATATTTATGCAAATTTATGATCATACCATGCATAACCAGTTGTATGGCAAAAAATAACCAACTTGTTGTATGCTACGGTAGGTGGTATATAGACCTAGAGAATCCCAATCTATATACCAAGACAATCCAAGGATGTATATATCAACGATAGCATAATTGAATGCTGCACAACAGACTGGTTATTATTCGCCCAATTGCATGCCATAAAAGTAACTACTAACGAATCATCTTCGAACAATCTCCGACGATTCTGTAAGCGTTTGCCATAGATCGGGAGCTATCATCGACGGTCCAAAAGGAAAAGATGAGGTTGCAATGGATCAAGAGCTCTCAGTAGTTGATGAGGGGCATTTTAATTGAAGCAGGAGATGTCCGCCCCCATTGTCGCAGCCCAACCGAGTTTTCCACGCTCAGACAAAACCACGGTGATGAGCGTATATGCGGCCCGGCTCTGGCACGACAAACACTAAAAATAACCGAGAGAAAGCACATAGTGTTCTATATCTGTGGACTGAAGGCAAGGAGGAAGTAAATGACTGGACATCTCAAACGGGCAGGAATGAAGTTATAGTTGGCGGAGGTTCCAATAGAATAGTTGTAACAAGTGGGTTGCACGGCAAGCATCAGTTTACTCGGAGAACATGAAGGAAGTGAACCCTGCTTTCATGGCGATGGTGTTAATGCCTCTTACTTTCTCCATTTCTTATGGATTGATTGCTGGTATCCTGGTTGTAATATGGGCTAACGCATTTCAGGAAAGACACAGAAAACTCACATAAATCTATCTCCAGCTCTTTCGCTCAGCTGTCATTCTCAATTTTGATTGCGGAAGATCGAATACGTCTTTGCCACAGATTTAGTTCAGTCAGTGTCTACTTATAATAGCTTTCTTTCTTTCAATTGGTATGAAAGTATCCGTTCATGGTATCTTTGCTTTATTGATAAAATGGAGATAGTTCTTAAATTTTTTATTGTATCTATATAACTTATGGAGAAGTCCAAAGTATGAAGTTATTCTATTAAAATGCTCTGATTTTGTCTGCTCTTTTTCTGCCTTTAAGCAGCGATTAGGTACATCGATGACACATAATATTACAAAATAGAGATAGTTTGGGATTTAGAGGGTGTTTTTTTTCTATATCATTTTAATTAGTATTAATTATATTAATGTGTTTGTATATGTGGATATTTAATATATTTTATAAAAATTATTATAGATCGTCATTCTTATAGCAGTGTGTCTCATGACCGTTGTGTTGTATGCACTACAAACTTGCCATGTAAAAATGGCTATGAAACTATGCAACAAAAACTGGTGTTTACAGTTCATAATAACTTGTGCTAAGGATAGGACGGGCCTGCTTCATCGCATGCATTGTTCTCCTCTGCTTGGTTCGCATCCGCTTGTTGTTGGTTTGCTCCGTCCCAGACGCGGTCAGAAAAACCTAGGGCCATTTGATCATGCTGATTGTTGGCCACTGAATGGAAGGTAGAAGGGATCCAAGACTCGTCTGTACCTGCTGAGCGAACGAGGTGTTGAGGAAGGCGTTGGCTGAGCTCTTCGAGCTTCCTTGTATTCCGGTTAACTCCCCGCAGAACGATGGCTAATTCCTGATTGTGCCTGTGCTCCATTCTCTGCATTTGACTTTGGACTGCAGACATATTTTCCTAAATTCACTGGTTTTCTTGCATTAGTTCCCTGTGTATGGACTCTACTTGGTTCTCTAGTCTTCGACACTCAACCTGCAATCCCTAAAATTGTCCCTGCATATCCTCCAGAGTGCAAACAGGGCAGGTGCATTGTTCACTGTTGCTTCGACTCATGGTTGCGTTGCGTGCCAAGAAGGCATAGAGGGTGAGTAGAGTGTAGTCGCGGGATGGGGAAAGGGGGAGGAGAGGGCGAGATTCAAAAATACGAGGGTGCTTATTGATAGCAGAAGATTTGAACTGGAGGGAGGGTCTGGAGGAAGGCCTCCACATGTTGTTATAAGTCGGGGTGTCCATGATTACCCATGAGCAAGGAGGGGAAGTCCACTGGTGTGAGGCCTGGGGTGACGCAAATTGAACGTAGCTGGTTGTCCGGAAAGAGAGGNGGAGATGGAGAGTGAAGCACGTGATCGACTACATGTCGCGTGCCTAGAGTGGAGGAGGAGGACATGAGGAGAGGGTCGAGGGGGGAAGCTTCAAGAGGGGGAGGAGAGGGGGGTGGTGACAAGGGAGGAAGGCCTTGATTCTATTGAGGAGGGGGTGACATAGGGTCGAATGCTTTTAGGGGAGCCAAACATTAGAGAGAGTTTGATTGGTGCGGAGGTTGCTCTGATTTATATTTTTGGCATCTTTTGCCATTTTGTCTGCCTCCGTGTTTTGCTTTCGCAAAATATGAAAGAAGCTCAAGCGCACGAAATTTTTCTTAAGTGAGTTGATTGTCGTAGATATGCTTTGAAACATATAGGGTCGAATACCTTAAGAAGGTAAGATATTACTTAAATTTCTTTAAAATTGTATTTCTATGTTAAAAAAACATTGAGAGAAGTGTTCCAAGATCACCATAGTTTTGATGACTTGGGAGTTTAGGAAGGTCGATAATGTGCCAAATATTTTTAAATTGGGATCTAATATGGGTATAAGCAAGACAATCTAAGATGAAGTGTTTTTCATCTTCTACCTGCTTAGTGTTACAAAGGTGACATATTCTCTCATCCCATGGTGTTTTGGGAGTTGTCCAACACCCACTTTCACTATGTAGTTTATGAGACTTTGTTCTTATTTTAACAATGTTGATTTTCTTCTTTGCACTTCTCAAAATTGAGAGGTAATTTCGATCTTCTAAATTAGGGCTGGCCATCTTCTTGTAGTATCTTAATTTCCTTTTATCCACTAATTCTTTATCACACCACATATTCTCTTTAAATTTAGAAGTGATAATATTTGTAATATTATCGATGTTCTTCATGAGGGCTTCTTCTTGTATTCCCCAATGATTTAGCCAAGATTTGGCATCTTTATGCCATCCCGCTTGAGTCGTTGGTGGTTTTGAATAGAGTTTGAAGCAATTTTGGGGAGTCTCTTGTCATCCATGTGTTTTATCTTGTTCTTTTTCTTGGCATTCACGCGAACTAGGGGGACTCGGGTCCCTGGAGTTGCTTTTGGGCTTCTCCTGGTTCTGCTCCTCGGATCTGACTTTGAATTTTATGCCGAACCAAGATCGACAAAATAACTCAAATTTTCCTTCAAGCATCTTGAATACCTAGAGGGTGGCATCATTTTATTTTATGGATTTCTTAACACCCTACGCAACCAACACTTTAACAATCCAATAGGTCTCCGCCAACTTGAAGTACTTTGTTTCTTTGGTCCTAGAGTACTTCAAGTCCTCAACCCAAGCCTTAACTTCTTGAACAATATCCCCATCATAGGTGTTATGCCAATGACGTGTGGTTGCTTCTTCATTCTCCACTGTTATTTGCTTCTCCTCTTATGAGCATAGGTACTTGAAACGAGACCCGGCTATCCAGGCTTCCCTCACAGCCCTGGTACGATTAACCAGACGTTGGGAAGAGGAAGCCTCCTGCTGCTTACCTTTTAAACTCCTTCCATGCGCCCCAATTATGGCCATTCTGAACCACTTCTCTATCTTAACCATTTTTTTCCAAGAACCTGCTCTCTCTCTACTTACCTTGCTGGTTGGTTGTCGATGAGGAATCAACCACCAACCTTTGCTCACCTAAAACTTCGAGGACCATCAAATTAATCTTATATCCTTCCTGTATCTATGGCCAAGCATAGTTTTCTCCTTTAGCCTTACCAGAGGAAAAAACCACTAGACTAAATTATCAGGTTTCCACTCCCAGACCCAGTCCCAAATTCTTTGAGTTTCCGACTCAGTTCTCCATCTAAGGTGATCAATCTCACTCATAATTGCTAAATGTGAATCATTACAGATCTCACCTAGCTTGAAATACTTATTCCCTTCCCCTTTCACTATTTGATGTCATTTCCTTCGTTCATCTAGGGAAATCATTGTGGAGTCTACAACTGTCATAGTAAACCCATGCATGTTCCCATAACTGCTCGTCATTCCATTCGTTGAGTTCCATATTTGGCTCTGAACTAACCGCCTTCTCCATTTATTCTCACTTTCGTTCATATCCCATCGTACAACTACCATGACAACGAGTGAAACCATCTATCCTGACTTGTAACCACCTGTACTACTTAAACGATTGATTCTCGAGGGTGGTGTCATTTATACGACGTTCAACAAGCCCACCATTATTACCCTAATCCACTGACAAGTGAGGAAGACACCATCTTGGTTCACATTCCAAGTTTTTTGTCGCTCCAGAAGACATTGTTTTCATGTCGAGCCTCTAGGTAGAGCACTTGCTCCCAACATTTGACACCCCCATCCCAGAGAGTATATGTGTATTATTAATTGATGGTGTTGATAATAATCATTATCCATCAACTATATAAATATTTCTCATCCATCAATTAGATATTTTTCATAATTAGTAATCAAATAACTAAATTATTAAAATAAAATGGTAGACTAAAATAAACACAACTATTAAATATATCTCCTCCTTCTAATCTTACACTTTCCATCTATTTCCAATAGAAAATACCAAAAAAATTTATTCTATTCAAAAACCAATGATTATTTAAAAAAGCTTCACCACACACTTATTTCCAATAGAAAATACCCCAAAAAATTATTCTATTAAAAAACCAATGATTATTTAAAAAACCTTGACGACACACTCACCAAGTGTAGCATCTTCCATAACATTTGGATGTTAAAATGTGAATTTTGGTATTGTTTTAATTAAATTTAATGTTTATGATTTCACCAAAAGAAGGAGAAATACAAATGCATAGAATGGAAAGAGACGTAACTTAGCAAAAAGGAGTGAAATTTATTTTGAAATCAGATGGGATTTTTTTTATGAAATTGAATACACGTGTTTAATTGGACAATTCTAAATATTAGACTTTTTTTTTTTTTTTTTAAGGTAATTATCAAGAGAATGTCCATGTAATTATTGGTGAAATTGTATTTTTTCATTACTTAAATTGTATTTTTGAATGCATAGATAAATTCGACACTTAAAAACCCCCTAATCCACTTGAATTGTGCAATCTCAAGAACTCACAATTATAATAATTATTCTAAATTTCTTGCTAAAAAATTTACCAATTAGAAATGTAGCTTGAAAATATTCAAAAAACCAAATGTTTAGACTATGCATTTTTAATCTTTATATTATAAATTTATGAGAAACTTTAAACAAGAGATGCATGACAACACAGTCCCTGGCAAGTTAGCTAGGAAATATATGCTCAACAATGAAATTTAATATAATTTTTTTTTTGTTTGTTAATTTGGTCGAACCTGTTGGCATCGGGATTAACCTGTGGCTTGAGAAACCGCGACTCAGGGGCATCTAAGCTGTCAAAATCACCCGGGGATCGCACCCGGCCTGAGCCACACCAACCCTTAACATGGTTGGATTTTTTGTCCCCGCAGGTTTCGAACCGGTGACTTTAACATCACGGAGTGGCTTAACAACACACTCCGTCACCGACTGTCCTACACCTCGGGGACTCATGAAATTTAATATAATTAAATGCATAGACAATGAATAGTTTTTGTCAAAAGATAATAATTAAACAATACCTAAAATAAAGAACAATAACATTATTGTTTATGCAAGAGGAGAATGATAAGAATAAAGAAAAAACAAGTGAAAACATTTAGTATTGTTGATGCAAAAACTTTTAACATAAGAGTTCATTAAAGATAATTGTTATGTATTCACACAAGAGGGATCTAAGAATGAACCGAAGCATCATATGTATGAATGGTCACATTTAATAAAATCGATTGACAAAGTTGTCACATTCTTAATACACATAACAAACTATGATAAATAAATATACTTCATAATTTGAATTAGATAGGACAATGAAATCAACAAAATGAAACACAACATCTGTAATAAATAACTACATTGTTTTTTTATGTATTTTATTTACTAAGTGTTTGTTGTGTGAGAATATACCTGTGCGGAGGTGTCAGAAGCTATATGTGTGCGGACTATATGTCTGTGCTAAAGATGTGTATTATTTACTAAGTGTTCATTGTGCGGGGATATACCTATGCGGAGCTGCGAAAGCTATATCTGTGGGGACTATATGTCTATAGTATAGTTGTGCAGGGATATACATGTGTAGAGGTGCGGAAGTTATATGTGTGCGGACTATATGTTTGTGCTGAAGATGTTTTTTATTTACTAGGTGTTGGATGTGAGAGGATATACCTTTGCAGAGGTGCAACAGAATATATATATATATATATATAATTTACAAATTCTTTTGTTCCCCCTTGGGGTTAGGCCCCGTAATCAGGGGCGACATTTTACCCCGTTTACAATCCACGAAGTGGGGAAGTACTCAGGGTTTCCCATGCGATATTACCTTGGAAAAAAAAATATAATAAATTTGCAAATATAAAAAGTCAACAATAAAGTTAACTATACATTTTCATCACGAGCATTTAGTCTGGACATATATAGCTTCCACACATTCGAACATGTTTATCTCTGCACAAGTATATCCCTACACAACTATATATATATAAATATATAATTAGCAATAAAAATGAAAACAGATACTCTGGCCCACAGCGTTAAATGTCCCCAATTACCAACTGACACAATAACAAGCTTTGGAAACTGAGATGGTATGGGAACTTTGAGACTCATGTATGCACCACTTTGAGACTCATACATGCACCGGTTTCGCACTCGTACATGCACATGTTCCAACCATCCGCTAAATGTGTGGAATTAAATGGCATACTAAATTCTTGGAACTGGTCCGTCAATAAGATTTTGTTTTGAAGGACCAATCATAAGCTAGGAACAAAAAAATTGATCGCGTTTAACATGTAAAAAAGCCCGAATTTTTTTATCAATGCAAGAACAAAATTGTGGTCAACGCAAAATTGATTGTTATAGTTGCATGCTTATGGTCGAGACTAATAAGTTAAATTTTCAATAGGGAGATTAGCATATGCGACAAACAATGTAAAGTTTTTGGAGATTGGGATCAACAAGAACCAATGCAAAGTATGCACACATTAAAATTGCAGAAAGTAAGGCATGTCCTCTGGAAGTCCACATAGGCATATCCTTCACACAAACAATGCTTAGTCTAATTTGAAGCCTTGTGCGGATAATTGATACCCCTCATGCTCCAGTGCTCCTGCACTTCACAACTCTGGAATTTTAATAGTTCACAAAATGTTTTTATGCATATGATTAACTAAAAATATATTGTTAAACATATATATCTATCGAACATATATTTGTTGGGAATAGAGACATCGTCTTGAGAGATATATCCTCTCCATATCCACACATGCATATCTTTCACACATACAAGTTCTAGTGTAATTTGAACCCTTGTGCGAATAATTCATAACAATCATCTTCCTGCCCTCCCGCACTTCGCAACTCCGCACATCTAGATTTTGAGCAACAATGTAATTTGGTTGATAACCGACTAATTTATCGCAATTTCAGTGATAATAGTCTTTGTAGTGAAAAAACTTTGTTAAAAAATAGGAAAAAAATTAAATTGTTCAATGTCGGAGAACACTTTGTAAATAAGTGAAGTGTTCGACATATATATCTTTGACACTATCATATCTTCTGCACAACCAAATGTTCTGGGGGTTCACACTGGCATATGCGTAATACAACCAACATAATCTATCCTAGACCCTTGTGTTGGTGATCCATATCGTCCATTCTCATGGTTTCTCACAGTTTGCACCTTCGTATTTCCAATTTTTCAATAGTATCAATCATGATCAATGGTGTGATTTGCATGATAACTAATTGATCTATGACAATCTCATTTTCTAAGTTTGCAACACTCAGTCTGGATACTTGTATTTATTTTAAGAGACAATGTTTATTATAAAAAACAACTATATAAAATAAACAAAATGCTTCTATGCAAAGTATGCACATATTGGAATCGCAGAAAGCAAATCATATCCCCTGCATGTCCACACATGCACATCCTTCGGAAAACCAAGACTCAGCCTAACTTGAAATCTTATGCAGATAATTGATATCACTCATTGTCCCACACTGCTACACTTCACAACTATGTGCTTTTAATAGTTCACAAAATGCTTTTATGCATATGCTTAACCAATTTGTTTTTGTCAAACATATATATCTACGGGACATATATTTGCTCCGCATAGAGACATCATCTAGATAGATATATACTTTGCACATCCGCACATGCATATGCTCAACAAAATTTGAACTTAAAACAATTAAATCTAGAACTAAATATTCTGATCATACTCAAAATTACAACAAAACTTAACAATGGAGCAACTCGGTTAAGTAAGCACAGACAAGGAAGGAAAGTCTCGAGAAAGTACCTGACACTGTGTTATTGAGTTTTTACAATATGATACAAGGTTTGCTAAGCATTGCATAGATGCCAAAATATCATTTCATGGAATGAAATTCCATTTCTACGTATGCAGAGAACAAGTTATTTCATTGAAAAATGATAGAGACTTTGAACTTAAAACAATCAAATCCAAAACCATAAATTCTAATCATTTTCAGAATCAAAACAACACCTGAAAATGGACTATGTTGGTTAAGTCAATACAAATAAGATAAGAGATAATATATATAAAGAAAGTTAAATGGTTGTTAAATTGTTAGTAATGGAGCACATATCAGTTAAAAATATTAAGAAGAAGATAAAACATAATATATATAAAGAAAGTTAAACATCAACGAAATTGTTAGTAATGAAGTGCATATCAATTAAAAATATTAAGAATAATGTTTATATAGGAACGATTTGCAAATATATATTAATAATATAATAATGTAGCATAAATATTAATATGGTTAAGACATATATATAAACATGAATGTAATGTAACTCAATAAACAACATAGATTTAACAAGTAAAGAAAGGCTTTAGAAATGACCTAGCACTATTTTATAGATTATTTACAATATTAAACCAAATTTACTAACCACAACATAGAGTTCAAAAGATTAATTGTTGGAATGAAACTCAGTGGCTACATATGCATGGAACAAAACAAGATATTTCATTGAATAATGATTGACAATGAACAAAAGCTTGGAAATTTTGTCTGAGAGTAAAAGTCTAGAAAATCAACAACTACTTATGCCAAAACAATTCCTTGTTAAGGTAAAAAAATATACAATTGTTTTTTCAATAATCTTTGCAAATGCCAAAACAATCACTGGGCAAGTTCAAAAAATATACAATTGTATTTTAAATAAGATCTGTAAAAAGTGAAAGTGTTTGTCCAAACAGACTGGGATTGGGGATCCCACGAAAGATAAAATAGAAGAAAGACTTGGAACAAAGAAAGACACATAATTAGAAATGGTTGTTAGGTTATGAAAAAACATAGAACACACAATTTTGGGACATTACAAAGTGATGAAAGAAAAGAAGAGCAAAAACAGATGAAATGCTTGCTTGACTAGTTACCAATAAGGAAGCTTTGTGTTGCTCTAGTTTGTTTGTTGTACATATGCAGTTGGCTTTATAGGAGTTGTTTAGTTGGACTACTCTTGAATTGTATCTGATGCTTATTCTGGGATGAAAATATGTTTTGTTTCCTTCTTGATCCAGTCATCAATGTAGCCTTTGATTGGCCTGATGGTTATTTTTTGCTTATCTTTAAGATCGAAAATCTGCTCCTCCACTTATTTGCATTCTAGTTGGACTTAGTCGATGACTGAGGCGTGGTATTCGTTGTTGTTGACAAACATAATAAGCCATTGTTTCAGTTCCTCATCACCAAATTCCCCGAGACTATCGAAGTCATTAGTCAATATGGTTTTCATTGTGGATAACTCACTATCAAGCTCTTCTTTGATGATTATGGTTGAATTCCTGAAAAAAATTGGGCTCTACAGTTGTTTAACAATAGCAATTGATTTTAAAGTGGAATCTCATCTTTTTTCATGGATGTTTTCGCAAGCAACTATTGAACCTTTCAACACATTTATTCGTGCTTCCCAACTTGCATTTATTTGCTTTATCCTTTTTTCTGAGGGCATCCATTTCTGGCTTCTTTGATACTCATTCATATTAGTGACTCATGTGACGAAATTACTTACCTCGTTTTGATAATAGGCTTGATCATGCTCCAAATATTTTCGCAAGTGTTCAGTAAAATTTGTAATCCTTTTTGAAAGATTACGTAGAGTGATATTGAGCTCCCATGCTCGTTTGATTATGTCCAGCCTTCTGTTAATGTTTTCAATGGCATATATTTTGACTCCATTCAACAATTGAAGCACTTTTGTAATTGGATTTGAGGCTCTAAGAGTACTTGGAAGGGTCTGTTATGTTGGGTATGTGTTATATTCTTTGCACGAGTAGATGTGTAATTTTTTTTTTTTTGCCTCGGGAGAGATGTCACATTTTTCCTCATTTTTCGTGTTGCCTCGATTTTCATGTCCATTACTGGGAGGTTTTTCGGCACATGGTCTTTTGCTGATGATTTTCTATTTCCAGTTAAGGAATTAGGGTTGTTGAATAATCCAGGTCATTGGGTTAGGGTTTTGGATGTCACTGGCTCCTATATGTATATTGTATTGTAAACAATGTATCACTATGAATGAATATAAAATATGTTAGTTTTCTCGGTTTGGGTTTCCAGGGGAAAAATCTCTGTGTAATGTTTGTATTTTCCATTGTATATTTTTTGTTCTTTTACTAAAAATTTGTTTGTAGTAAATATTGTATAAGGTTAAAATCTACATGTTCTACTAACAGTGTAGCCAATGGATTTGCAAAGAGTGGTTTCAGAGTTAGTGTGTCCTCAAGCTCACTTATTCAGTGTGTTCTCAAGCTCACTTATTCACTTCTTCAATCTAATAGTTTGTACCTCCTATTCTGAAATGGAATTGAAAAGGGAATCCCATGTGCATTGATGTAGTTCCATGAGCACAGATGGTCCAACTCCTGAAACATCCAGGTCATCACTTGATCTGTAAACAACCTTTCTATTTTTAAGACTGACCGTGTCTATGTGCAGTTTCCTTTGTTGCTTGTTGTATTGAGTGTTGTGCAATGTCAAGGAGTGTTGCTCAAACAAAATTGGTTCTTCTCTTGCAAGCTCCTATGCAAGATGATCACTTTCTGCAATTCTCTAGGATACCCAGTCGGGTAGCTCTGTACTGTCGATCTACATATCATCAATGCCTCCTGGACTTCCTGGAGTTCCTAGGTTTCCTGAATCTTGGGAACTGTCTAAATTTGGAGTACGTTTCCTTTTTTGTTGTGAGACTGCATGTGCATGTTCAAGATTTACATGGTATGGTTTCTCTCCACCATCACCTTTAGCGCACACATCATTACTCTCTTCTTTGTTTAGATTCTGTTGTTGTATTCTTTGTCCACAGGAGGAGCTCTTACGTGTCTGGGGATTGGAGGAAGATTGGACATTGGTGCTTATTTTGCCCCTTTGTCTTGCTTTGCTTTTCATTTTGGTATTTGAGCATATTTATGTTCGCAAGTCCTCACTGCATCCACTGATTTCCTTTTTGGGGCAGGGATGGTCGCCAATTTCCTTGTCAAATCTGTTAGCAAATTATTGTACCTTATGGACTTTAAGTATTGGGAAAAGAGACCTTGGGGGTCAAAACCGGATAGAGGTTGTGCTTATTTTAGATAAAATGTACTAAGTGTTCATGATATTTTTTTCAGATGGGACAAAATCATGATCGTTGTGTCCCCAACTCGAAAAGGCAATATAATGAACTATTTTTTTTCTTTTCTTGTCAAATGTAATGCACCAGGTTTTATACTGACGGTAAACTTCGATGACAAAATATCTATGGCAAAAAAAAATAGGCAATAGAAGGGGATTTTCTTGGCAACCATACAACCAGATGTATGAATGGTTTTCATCTTGAATGCAAATGTCCTTTCCATTCAGAAATTGCTCAGCCTACTGAGTTATTCTCCCATGCTCTACCACAACCAACATGTGTATGAACTATTTAACAAAACCATCTTGAACAATATAAAAATTGATTCTTACTTTATGTTTGGACAACATAGGGTGCCAAAATTGCATTGGTTCCTTCTATGTATTTACATTCACTTTAAAAAGGAGACTATCAAATACATAGCAATAAACAATTGTGAACTCCAGATATGCGACCATATAAAAATTTGAACCCTTAAGTAATTACCTAATTAAAAACAAAGTTCATCTAATATCATGTGTTCCTAGTCAAACATGGCATCCCTCCAGAAGGTAAAGTACAATGCATACAATGTTGACCTAGGTATGTGAAGTCAACTTCCTCCCAAATACACGCGCAAATAGCCATGAAAAGTCTTGGTATGGCTCTTGCAGCAAAGTTATGCCAATTGTTGAAAGCTCGCTCGACATATTTGCAGATAGTAGCATAAATTATCTCAAAATATTGGCACTTCCTGCCTGGGACGCTAGGAACATGTTTGCTTCTGCAAGCTTGAAAGGTTTATCGACGGTAGGAAGACGAAGCATTTTTTTGAACACCTTCAGAGTAAGCAGAACTGGATTTTTTCCTTTTGTCATGACCTTTATCATTCTTGTCTTGCAACCGAATCTTCGAGCACACCATGATATGAGTTCCTTGCAGTCGAAAACGTTAGGTACACAACCAACATCTACAATCACTGTGGTCCAAAGTTTGTCTATTTGGTTTTCTTTCACACTCTTGGTCAAGACCCACTTGTAGGACACAGACCAATGGAAATTATCATTGTCTCTAGCTAGTGAATTGAAAATATCACCGCAAAATGGCTGGGTTTTCTTTCTATTTTCCATATGATTGTTTTTAAATCGACTTGGCATAGATGAAGGTTAGAAATAATAGATTACCGAGACCCATTTGCTTTAAAGATAACTACATGCCACATATTTACTAGGATGTCCTTTCCACAAATATGAACTTTTTTTGGAAGACACATAACCATAATTAGAAACCACTAAGCAGTGCATAGAACAACGTGACATTTACTTTGCATTTTTCATGATCACCACACTTTCTTCGTAAGTTGGTGCAAATCAACTTGTCATAAAAGCTTTTGTTTTAGTGCAAGTTACATCAATTGGCAGAATCAATGCTGGAAAGGTAATAGATGTGAAGAGGACGTCAACTATGGAACATATGCGTGTGTCGTATGCGAAGATAAGATAGTAGAAAAATCATTGGTGCATGATGGAAAATCACTAAATAAAGAGGATTTTTGATAGGGAGTGTTTTGGGATGTCGTGACATCTTGAATTAGTACATGGTCAGGATGGCAGATGTCTACAACTTCAATACCAATTATCAATTTACAGTCTTTGTCACCTGACAATTTATACGAAGTTAATCTCCATGTCATATTCTTTAGGTTTAGTAACCAAATTTGTCTATCGACTTTTTGTAAATTGTATTTGCTATACATGTATTTCTTTAAATCCACTTTGATATATGTGAACATTATGAATAGTACATTATAATTTATGAAGGTAGAATTGCTTCAAAGTCCAAATGCATAGGGAATATTTAGTAACATGCTCTTTTCACAACTGACTTAGTTACTGATACGTGAAATGGTTAATATAAGACATTGAACAAATCATAGAAATATGCGACATTTACTTCACATAGTTCATTACTAGCCTCCATTGTTTTCACAAATCTCACCAAATCTACCTGTCATAAATGATTTGGTTATTGTGCAAATTAGGTTTCTTGCAAGAATCCACAGTGTCGAATGAACATTTACTTTTCACAATTGCTTAATAGCATCCATTTTCTTTCACAAATATGAGCAAATCTGTCTGCCATAAAATAATTGGTGTTATAGCCTTAATTTCCACCCTATAGGCCAAAGAGGAAGCCATCTGAAGATATAATCCCTAATACATATTTTTCCTAAAGTTTGACCCCTTTTGGAGCATTTTTGGGGGCCCTAGCATGACACCTAGTAGAAAACAATTGAGGCCTTCGCTGGACACTAATGGCTCAACAAGCGAGGCACACTCAAACTTCTAGAATCGAGGAGTTACAAGGTGATAGGTGAGGGATGAGTTGGATCTTCATGTCAAAGGCCTAGGAACTCACATCATTCGAGTCTCTAGTGGTCTCTAGAATATCTAGAAGCCTATACCAATCCTCCTCCAAGAGTTATATAACAAAGGCAAGCCTTGGACAAGAGGAAGAAGAATTGAATAAAATCATTATGATGTCTAATTGCAGATGTATCCATCATCACAACCATAAGTCACTGAGCCTAACCTAACCAAGGAGCTGCAAGGAGAGGCAAGGAGCAAGGAGGCTAAAGGAGGATGCATCTTCATCAAGTTGAGGTATGAATTGATGTGTATTCTCTATATTTCATTAATAGATAATTTGGTTTTCCCTTATTTTATTTGTGTCTTGCTCATAAATGAATTGGATTTGATTAGATTAATGGTTAATCAAGTTAAATATAAAATATTTTGATTATTCCTAACATTAGAGAGCAAAAGGGTTGGTAGTATTTGTTACTTGTGTGTAGGAAGCAGGTGATTGGAGCTAGAGATGGAGCTGGAGCTTCAGATCTACACCATCCAGGACATGTAGGAACAACCACCAAAAAAAGGTATCCCTATCTACCCCTCTTGTGTGTAAAAGAGATTGATTTCCTTCTAGATCTAGGAGAACCATAGGAAATCTAGCCCATTTTTGTCTAGTATTGCTAGGCCAATCCTAGGGAGATCTTGCAGATTATTCAGTAAGATCCATGTGAGAAAACATCCCATAACAAGTATGGAAAATGAAATATCCATTTAAGGATTGAATATTTTGTTGGCAATTAGGAGCAAAGCTCATATATGGTAAGTACTTCAGAAAATGAATAGATATCAACCAAACAAATGCAATAAACTGTGTCAAGCAAAGGAAGAAAACATTGGTCATCCACTAATAAATTGCATCTATACAAATGATGATTGGGCTACAATGGCCTCCCTCATAGGAGTAAAGGACAACTGGAAAGGATATATAGTGATTTATTGTCTCAAAAATTGGATCCAAAAAACAAAACTTATCGATTTCAAAGGACTTCCCTTGATTGTCTCATGGGGTATTTGTGATTTGGAATGGATCATTATATAATTTTTCATCTATTTTGGTACTTTTTGGATGGAAAAATTGTATCTATTGGTTTGCAAAGCCCATATTGGGGTAGGTCTTGCTTTTGTAAATTGGGGTCTATAACCTTTTGGATTCAGTTTGAGGCCTTAAACGATATTTCTACACATCAATAGCTTTTCAGTTGTGCAAAAATCACCTCAATACAAGTTCATATGTGGAAGTTATGCTTTTTGCAAGTTGATCTATCATGTTCACCACCATGATACCAAGTGGATGTCACGTTTGATTCCATTATGCACATGTGGACTCTCAAGAAGATTCTAGAAGGTCAAAAGCTCTAACATTAATTGGGAGTTGAGCCAGGAAAAAACTCTAACCCTAACCTTATATGATGATCATGCTATGCTAATACCGAGCTATGGGGAAAGGAAGGGGTTCCATTCTTATTGTATTGTTTATTGTTCTAGAGCTGAGCACAACATATGAGAGTGGCATATTTAGGTAGAATAGAGGAAGTAGAAGATCTTGTAGTAACCATATTGACCACAACATCCATGGAAACTTCATAGTGAGTGCACATTTCTTTGTATTTGCATTTCATAATTGAGAAGAAAAGAGAAGAGCATAGGCCTCACCTTCGAGTTGAATTTTTCTCATATAAGGTTTTCCAAAGGTACATCTTGTCTTCTATGTGTGGATGGTGTGTTATTTGCTTAGCTTCTTTCATTTTGGTTTATTTTAGTATTTTCTGCATTAAGATAATAATGTTAAACTTGAATCTAAAGAAAAACACAGCATAATAAGAAATTTCAAAATATTGTAAGATTTGTTGTGATAAGCCACTCCAGTGGAATATCCATGATAATTTACAGATCAATTTGGCTACCCATGAACACAATTTTTTTTAGGATATTAATATCCCTCCCCTTTAATGTGCCTCCCAAGAAAAAACTATCTTCTCAAATTTCAAATTTCAAATTATCCCATGAGCTCCTTTTCACAAATCTAGATCTTGGGGTTATTTTGATGGAGCTCGTCAAGGACATCCCCCAAACAATGCCGCTGGAGGAATTTTTTTTTCTAAATGGTTCTCATGTCATTGGATTCAAAGCTAGTTTAGGACATGAGACAAACAATGATGCAAAGCTTCTAGCTGCAAAACTCCTACTAAAATTGGTTGCACATTAAGAAATATCAAGCTTATAGGGTTTTGGTGATTCAATGCTCATAATCAATTGGGTGAATGGAGAAAGAAGAATGATAATACTCGTTCTCAATGCAATATATGAAGAAGTTAAAACATATTTTGCTCAGTTTAATACAATTTGCTTTGAACATGTCTATATATAATTTAACAAGTAGACTCTCTCTCTAAGGAGGGCTATAGCTAGCTCCCGGGATGAGGCTATGGAGGAAAATAAGAAAAGGTGATATCCTAGAGGAACATCACTTTTCCACTTTCATCTAATGTCTCCATTAAGAACCAGATTTCATTTGTAATTTTTTATTGATTGGTTATATGACCATTTTTTATGTGTAGATAGGCTTTCTTTTGTTTAATCTCAAAATGACCAAAGCAGACTTTTTATATTGTATGCATCTACAAAATGTATTTTTTCTATATAGTTGATTTTCTAAAACATTTCAGATAATTAGATAAAAAGGGAAGATAAAAAAAATTCCAAAAAAAAACCATCATTTTTTGTTAGTTTTTAGCTCGGGAGGTACTCCGCATGTTTTGTCTTGTATGCAGATGTTACCTTAATGTTTACATTACCAAGCACTTAACTTTGTAATAGTTTTTATAAAGTTGTTTTAAGTGGTTCTTTTATTAAAGTGATTTTTTTAATAAAGTGTATTTTCTATTTTTAAAGTGACTTTATTTTCATGAAGCACTTATGTAATAAAGTGAAATCATTTTAATATTTCAAGTGATTCATTTTGGAGGGAATGGATTATGACCCTTGATCTTGAAAAACGCAAGATCTAATCTTGGCCTTTGGATCTAGGGTTGGGAAGGTGAAAAGACACTTGGGGGGTGGGGAATGTCATTTTCAGATTATAAAAGAATGCATTGAGTAGTGTACAAGACATGTCGAATGTTGAGAGGACATCGAGAGGAGAGTTAGAGATATTTTTTGAGCATGCTTGAGAGAGGAAAGTGAGCAACAAAAATGACATGTTTTCCAAGGAAGGAGGGCACGAATCCCGATAAAAAAAAATTCTTTGAGTTTTGAGCCGAATTTTTTTTTTTTTTTCTGCTGTGGGAGGCCGTACTGTACAGAATCGTACAGTCTGTGAGTTTTGGGCCGAATTTTTTTTCCCTGCTATGGGAGGTCGTACTGTATGGATCCGTACAGTGCGTACAAATTTGGCATGAAAATCGAGGCAACTTTGAGCATGAATTTCGAGGCAGATTTCAGTTTTCTGTTCATTGTTTCTGGGCCGTACGAAACAGTCCGTACAATAGATAGTGGGCACAAAAAATGAGGTATGGAGGTGGTCGTGCATCAGTACAGTTTTGGCACGAAAAATGAGGTAGATTTCTGTGGGACAGATTTGGTGCTCTGAGGTATTTTCCTTGGTTGGAAATGTGGTTTCGCTGTTGTTTTGTACTTTCCTGAAGCATAATAATAATCTCTCTCTCTCTCTCTCTCTCTCTCGTTGGGTTTTCCCTAGCATTTGCCTAAATTTCTGAGTGTTATTGGGTTGTTGTCCAATGTGTTTTCCCGCTGCATATTTTACTTAGCAATGTGTATTTATGCTTATGGAAATTTTTGAATGTGGGTTTTTGCATTTATGAAGTTTATGAAAACAATTATCTCTAGGTTGCTAAGTGTTTGACAGAATTTCAGTTTGTTGATTTTAGTCATTAAAAAATCTACATGGTATCAGAGCTTGTGCTCTGAAGTTCAGTGGGCAACATTTGACACTTGGAACAACAAGTGATTTGTTGTTGTATTTTCTTGAAGAAGGCATAAAAGGTTCTTCGTCAGGTGGACAAAGATGACTTCCAACATCAGGTTTGAAGATAGATTAGAGGGGATTTCCAACTACGTGCAATGGAAGGTTAGAATCAACAGTATTCTCAAGGAGAACAAATTGTGGTCGTTTTCGAACACCATTATGCCTGTACCTGCTTAAGATCCCATAGCTCTTGATGTTCATGAAGTGAGGGAAGCCAAGACTCAGAGAATCATATTGGACAAGGTCAAAGACCATCTTATTCCACATTTGGCTGAGAATAAGACAACCAATGAAATGTGGGTTGCACTGAAAGGCTTGTATGAGGCTAAGAACGAGAACCGAAAAATGGCTCTCCAGGACAATCTCCATGGAGCTAGGATGGTCAAAGGAGAGAGTGTGGCCACCTACCTCACCTGGGTTGCACAGGTGAAGGACGAGTTGGCAGCTGTTGGAGAAGTCATTCCTGACTCAGAGTTGGTGCGGATAGCCCTCAAAGGCTTCACCAAGGAGTATGAAGTTTTCGTCAAGTGCGTGGTGGGGAGAGAGAAGCTCCCTGACTAGAGCAGATTATGGGATGATTTTATGAAGGAGGAGATCTGGGAGGGGTCTCAGGAAAATGCATTGGATGGTGCAGACAACAAGAATGTTGCTCTTGTGGTAAAGGGCAATAAGAAGGACATGAGCAAGGTGAAATGCTTTACATGTCACAAGACTGACCACTATGCTAGTCAATGTTCGAACAAGAAGAAGAAGAAACCGGAACCAGAGGTGTCAGCTTCAGCAGAAGTTGCAGAGTTTGCTCAAAGATTTGAGAAGTAGTTCTCTCTCATGGCTGGTTCCGAGGGCAGTGGATGCCTAGTGTTCGAGGACATTGAATCTTGGTTTATGGACTGTGGTGCTTCTCAGCACATGACCGAGTTGAGGTCAATTTTCCTCGATCTTACAGAGATAAATTCAGACTATAGCATGAATTGTGGAGCTGACCCACAACATGTAGTAAAGGGGGTTGGAAGGATGTGATTCCAACTAGAGTCAGGAGGTCTTCTGGAGGTTGGCGAGGTGTTATATATTCCAAAGTTGACAGTTAATTTGCTCTCAGTGTCAACTTTGGATGAGAGTGGATTTGGAGTTGTTTTCAACAGTGGACATGTGTTTTTGTATCCCGTGGGAGCAACTGCGGACACAACAATAATGCTTGGTGTCAAGTATGAGGGCTTGTACAGGTTGTTGGGTAGACCTATGTTGGGGTCCAGTGGATTTTTGGACTCAGAGTCTGTGTCGGAGAGTTGGAAGGTAGCACGGGAGAGAGAGTTGATACATGGCACTCAGTCTTCTTCCGAGAGTCTATAGGGACTTAGCAGGCATGAGTCGACATGGTTGGATGCTCAGGAGAGTGTGCAGTCTCCTAGGAGCATGTCTTCAGTTCATGGTGCAACAGAGGTAGCAACAGAGGTTTTCAGTGCAGTGGGAGTAGTGGCTTCATGTTCAGAGGGAGCAGAGACTTTTGGTACAGAGGGAGCAGCTATGGCAACTATTGAGATGGAGATAGATTCTAGTGGTGCTATCAGAAGTACCTCCCTAGCTAAGAGGGAGTGTTAGTTTTTAGCTCGGGAGGTACTCCGCATGTTTTGTCTTGTATGCAGATGTTACCTTAATGTTTACACTATCATGCACTTAACTTTGTAATAGTTTTTATAAAGTTGTTTTAAGTGGTTCTTTTATTAAAATGATTTTTTTAATAAAGTGTACCTTCTATTTTTAAAGTGACTTTATTTTCATAAAGCACTTATGTAATAAAGTGAAATCACTTTAATATTTCAAGTGATTCATTTTGGATGGAATGGATCATGACCCTTGATCTTGAAAAAGACAAGATCTAATCTTGGCCTTTGGATCTAGGGTTGGGAAGGTGAAAAGACACTTTGGAGGGGAAAATGTCATTTTCAGATTATAAAAGAATGCATTGAGTAGCGTGGAAGACATGTCGAATGTTGAGAGGACATCGGGAGGAGAGTTAGGGAGATTTTCTAAGCATGCTTGAGAGAGAAAAGTGAGTAGCAAAGAGGGCACGTTTTCCAAGGAAGGAGGGCACAAATCATGAGAAATTTTTTTCTATGAGTTTTGGGTCAATTTTTTTTTTTCTACAGTGGGAGGCCATACTGTACGGATTTGTACAGTCTGTACGATTCCGTACAGCCGTATAGATTTGGCACAAAAATCAAGGCAGCTTCAGGCACAATTTCGAGGCGGATTTCAGTTTTTTGTTCATTGTTTCTGGGTCGTACGGAACAGTTCGTACAACAGACTGTGGGCACAGAAAACGAGGTACGAAGGTGGTCGTACAACACTGCGGTTTTGGCATAGAAAACGAGGCAAATTTCTGTGGGACAAATTTGGTGCTGTGAGGTATTTTCCTTCGCTCGAAATGTGGTTTTGTTGTTGTTTTGTACTTTCCTGAAGCATAATAATAAGATCTCTTTCGTTGGGTTTCCCTACATTGGGGTTTTCCTTGGCATTTGCCTAAATTTCTGAGTGTTATTGGGTTGCTATCGAGTGTGTTTTTCAGCGACATATTTTGCTTAGCAATGTGTATTTTTGTTTATGGAAATTTATGAATGTGGGTTTTTGCATTTATGAAGTCTAGGTTGCTAAGTGTTTGACAAAATTTCAATTTGTTGATTTTAGTCATTAAAAAATCTACAATTTTTAAATAAGAAAAATAGTGGTTGGATCTCCAGATTTGAGTCACTAAATTTATATAATCCAAATGCCTCACGATTTTTACACTGATTCTGTTTATGCATTCAAAAATGCAATTTAAATAACAGAAAATAGTGATTTTATCCAACCAAAAACCAAGAAGCAGAAAGAAAGTTTAGCCAACTCCGTTACTAATTTAAAAATTAAAATTATAGATATGAATATGACACTTTTCCATGCGTTAAGAGAAGTTAAAGGTGTTTGATACGAGTTGAGGGGACTATTTTAAGTCTGGATTAGGGAAGGAAATTAAAAAGAAAAGCAGTTGAGGGATGATGTGATGGCCTTCACCAAAATTAATAGCGGTTCAGGGATGATGTGATGCCCTTTACCAAAATTCAAATATGTTTAATTCTAACTACAGTTAGAGAATTGATGTTTTGGACAACTTTAACTTCGAATTAAAATCAATTTACCTCATAGACATCTCATTGAAACATTTAAAATAGAAATATATCCTTCCAAATCAAATCCAGATTACGATTGGACTTCATAATAAATGCAACAACAGTAGACTCCTGTGTATCCATAAGTGCAGCGAAATTAAACTACTGTATAATTGGTTACTGATTTGAAGTGATGTTAGTAAAGATACATCATATCAGCATTATAGCAAGATCTTTGTGAAATATTATCAATGTTGATTTGCATTCAATGGCCAAACACTGCAATCTTATACACAAATATCGAGTGGATCCCAAGCCTCCTTTCCTCAATTTTATAAGTGCTATCAAATTTCAGTATGGTGTCTCCCACTGTCCACATTCTCTCGTTGTCTCTCACACACAATTTCAGGCGCAGTCTCCTCTGAGGCAACAACATTTTGCATATACTCTGAGCGAGGCGATGGCTTTCTGCAAAGGTTGTCATGGTCCGCTACGTTGTGGTCGTCGTTCACACGGTGAAGTTTGCGATCATAAGTTTGTTTGCGTAAGGGGCCATGCCAAGTGTAACTGTTATTGCGGGGATTGTTACGAGGAAGTCTCCATGAAGACGAGTGAATGGGGAGATATATGTAATAAGAAAGACCAACGAATTTTGACACTAGAACAGGAAGTAGAATCGCTTGAGAAGGCCAACGAAAATCTGTCTGCAACTATGAGGCTGCAGGTCCTGGACTTTGCTTATCTGCATCAGGAATGTATATTTATGAAAAAACTTGCCTTCGACTTGCCAGGACAAAAAGTATCGGCTTCATGTGGAGAAGTAACTCTGTCTACACCCGACGGTGGCAGTTTTTTGGCACATCGGCTGATTTTGGTGCGTGCTCGAATTTCTTAATTTTGAAATCTACACTTAAGAAATTCTATATAGTTATGTTGAATGCATTGGCTGTTTTTTAGGGTTAACATAATTTTAATAGTCTTTGTGCCGCATGCGCTGCCTGGGTTATGTATGCTCAGGCAAGTAGATCCAGCGTGTTTAAAGTCATGCTTGAATCCGACCTCAAGGAAGGCAAGACAGGACAAATTTGCATACAGAACGTTTCAGGGAAATGCCTTCGAGCGTTCCTCACCTTCCTGTACACTGCAGAACTGGATGCTGTGGACATGCGCGCCAACATTAGAGGCCTTGTACAACTTGCACACCAGTATGAAGTAAAGCTTCTGCTGCTCAGGCTGGACAATTTTGCTTCTAAGGTTCTACTTACCAGAGAGACAGCGATTGATTTTCTGAAGATGGCCTATTTATTTGGCCTCACCTCAACTAAAGAAGCTGCTCTTCAAATTATTGATCAAAATCATTGGCGCTGTAGCCAGAGCATGATTGAACTTGAAGCAACTCATCCAACAATTGTTCGAGACTTGCTCGCACGCTACATGACTAACCTAAGCTTGGCCACACGTCGTTGTTAATGAGGATTAATTCAGTCAGCGTCTTGTTCATGTACTTCTTGCCAGATCTTCGTAGTACTGTGTTTGTGTGTTTGGAAATGTGTAACTTCAGAGTTTTGTTTCTTGGGTTGCAGCAGTTATATAAAAGACGGCTTTTAATACTTCTTTATTGTAATATGAACAGCTAAGTTTTTATTTATTTATTTTTTCTTGGTAGCTGTTAATTTTGTCTGCATTCAAGGTGGTGCTGTTCTTGATATGCTCTTTACTTTGTAGGATATTAAAATAATAGTGTTATTTTATTACCATATCACCTAATCATGGAAAAGGAAACACCTAAGTGAATTGAGGAGGTGGGTGATTATGTTGTTAAAGAGGGTGGAGTTTGGGATCTGGATTGAATTAGAGGGTGTTGGTGACAAAATCTATATGTTGATTGAGTTTTTCATGCTTGCTTACAAAAGTTTGATCTAAAAATGAAAAATGTTCAATTTTTAAGGTAAGAAATGACATCTAGGAAAATATTTAAAATAAAACATAAAACATAAGACAAAATAAAGTCAACATATGACCCTTCTCAAGGGAAAGGGAGTGAATTTCCAGTTTTACCCATCATAACCAACCATTATGCATGTATTCTAGAGCCATACATATAAAATTCAAGTTGGCTATCAAACTTCAAATTCATTCAAGAGAACACTAGACAAAGATGAAAAGTCACTTAATTAAAATTGAAAAACGATTCCTCAAAAATACAACTAAAGACAATAAAAAATTTAAAAGGAAAGTTGTCTTTAAAAAGATGAGAAAAGCCAACATTATATGCTAGAAGAAAAAACTAATTTCTTTGTTTAGTTGAAAATAAAACATGAAGAGCAATTAAAATAATCTACTTACCAGTTTCTCTTATATTGCAAACCTAGTCCTTATGTTAGGGCATTCATCAAGGTTCAATTCTCAAAGGAAACTATTTCACCCAACCGAAATTGTAATTTCTTTATTTAAATATAAAAGCAATCCTTGAACTAAAAAGAAAAAGCAAAAATAATGATATAAAAAAAAATCTTGATTAAAAAACATAGCCCAACTCAAACCCATTCCATCTATCCTCGGTTGTTAAACTGCTCGGTCGAAGATCCAAAGACTCGCAGTCAAAATGTATCAGGGTATAAGCTCTGCTAGAGTTCATGGCCATTTCCTCCAGCAAGTTCTGTATAATTTCCACCAAATCGCTCAACGGCTTGCAGGGTGGGAAATATAGCGTAAAGGGAGTAGCTAAGAAGTAGAGAATCAATACCACCTCCAACTTCTCTTTGGTCTGATCGCCTCTTTCTCTCTGTCTTCTTCACATTTATCTACAAGGGAATGGGTGTCTGTGGAAGAGAATACACGTGTTATGAGAAGAGTTGTTATTGAAAATCATACTCGCGAAGTGAATTCGATGGAGGAGAATACATGTACTAAGAGAAGAGTCGTTATTGCAACTAAACAAGTTTCGAATTCTTATACAGTTTGGACATGCGATGAAGGCAGAGAAGAACCTCCCCTTATATAACACCTTCGGTGTAAGTCTCGTGCCACAAATCCATCGCCATTCACTCCTGCATATACATTCATCCATTTCATTATATTGCCCACCATTCATTTCTTTATATTTTTTATCTAGAAAAAAACACCATAAATTACAACATCTTTTTCAAATGAAACTATAGAGTAACGATACCTAGAAGTTCTTGTGTAATGAAAGATTTACAAGACTCTAGACAACAACTTCATATTTCAAATGTAGAAGTCTAAACGTTCTACAAAATGATTTTTTTTCGACGATTTTTTCTAGGGCATTTGTCCAAAATTCGGCAAGAAATTGTTAGATCCACAGCTTTGAGTGATTATTTATGTATAATCCTAGTGCCCCAAGGGTATTTCATCATGTTGAAACCATTTCTACATCCATAAATAGATTTTAAACGACAAAAAAATAGCGATAGAAAAAAAGTCATTTCTTAGAACAATTAAATAATGCCTATTCCAAAATAGTTTTATTAAACAACTTCATATTTTAAATTAGTTTTACTAAAGACCTATGTCTTAAACTTAGGGCTTCATCCATATCAAGAATGATTGCAACAAAATATAAAGGTGGGTATCTAAACATACCTGTTAGGACATGGTGGGTATCTAAACATACCTGGTAGGACTTCATCCATTTCAATAGGCTAGCAATGATTGCAATATAATATATAAGTGGGTATAAAAACCTTGCAACATAATTTTTTCTTTGAAAGAGTACAAAACGAGAAAGTGAAAATGTATATTTACAGAATACACGAGTTATTCAAGATTTAGTACAAAACATGGTACTTAAGAATTAGGTTACAGTGTTAACTCTTCAAAATTTAATATAAAATAAGTTAAGAAACAAACTTTCTTAATGGAAATTTATTGATGCAAAATTAATTTATTATTCAATGATGTAAAAGAAATTAAAAAGATTATATATATGATAATTTATATTAGTTGTAGAATTGTGTAACTTGGTTTTATATATGAGGTTAAGGTAAGATGATTATAAATTTATATAATTTAAAGGATGAATTTTTATTATTTGAAAGGAGTAGAAATTATCTTCCAAAAACTTTATATAGAAATATTGAAATAATATTAATACAAAATATTAACAAGGCTGCGTGGTAGCGTAGTCTTTGCCTATGAGGTTAGAAAGCGAATTGTGGAAAATGGGGTCGAATTGTAAATAACGTAAGTGTTAGGTGTAAAATGTATATCAAGGAAATGTTGTGTGCAACATGTATATCACAAAACATTAGACAAAAGTAAATGACGCTTGGCATGTAGAGCACCATTTTGTTTTTTGAAAGTATATAACAAACATTTATTTTTTGAAAGTATATAAAAAACTACAAATTTGTTGACAGTGGAAGGAAAAATTTGAAAATTTAAATGCATTTGCCATATGCACTGGTGAAAGATAAAGATGTATGAAAACATAAAATTAAAAGGAGATAAGGAAACAATTTTATTTGAAATATGTAAGAAAATAAAAGTTTGTTACATGCTACTGGAAATTTTGAAATGTATATGACAGAAATGTTGTATGCAACATGTATATCACGGAACATGGGGCATAAGTAAATGACTCTTGTTATGTAGAGCACCATTTATTTTGAAATATATAAAAAAATAAAAGTATGTTACATATAAAGATTTAAATGCATTTGTGAACATAAGGTATAAGTAAATGATGCTTGGCATGTAGAGAACATTTATTTTGAAATATATAAAAAAATAAAAGTCTGTTACATATAAAAATTTAAATGCATTTGTCATAGAGACTGGTGAAAGATAAAAATGTATGAAGACATAAATTTAAAAGGAGACAAGAAAACATTTTTATTTGAAGTATGTCAAAAAATAAAAGTTTGTTACATACCACTGGAAATTTTGAAATATACAAAAAAAAATAAAGTTTGTTACATATAAATCAAAATTTCAATGTATTTGTCATGTAGACCGGGATTAGGGCTTTCGCGGACCATTAGAGAAATATGTACAAGAAACAAGATTGTAGAAAGAAGATAGAGTGCAATACGTGCAAAAATAATAAATGGAAAGGTATAAGTGTTTGCCTACGCATCTCTATTTAAGAAAGTGAAATAACTGTGTTGATAAACAAAGGATGACACGATCAATAGAATTACAGTGAGGGTACATATGAGCCCTTTGGCTATTTGTTTGCGGCTATCATTTTATTGATGTCATCAATGGCTGTTGGAATCCTGACAACTGTCTGTTGCCTTTTGTCAGTGACCTGCTTCAATTTCCTTTCGAGCCATTATTCAATATAGCTTCTCATTGGGGTGACGTTGATCTCATTCCGGATTTTTATGTTGAAAATATCGTTTTCTAATTCCCGGAGTCAATAGAAAGACTACAGAGTGCCTGATGAATTTCTTCATTCTATACCGAATATTTGACTAGCCAGTGGTGGACGTGAGCTTGATCAAATTGAAGGATGTTGTAAAAAATTTCTAGAGACAATGCCTTAAACATAGAAACCTATTTATCGAACTCTTCCCTGGTTAAGGGCAAGGAGTTTGCGATTAAGTCAGGGTCTTGGAAGTCGTTGGTTTTCCCGGCTAAGTCTATATTTGACAGCCTTGTGAATAATTTATCTTTCTTCGATATGGCTTGTTCACATCACTGAACAATGAGATGCGGGTTCTTCACTTTTTCTTTTCAACATGCATTCAATTGACCGATCCGGTTTTTGGATGAAAGATCTTGTTCTCTTCTTTTTGTCTCTGTCATATTGTTGACAATGGTGCCAAAATGAATGACTGTTTTTAAAAAGAAATTTTCTTCATCTTTTAATTCGGCCTGCAAATGTTTGAGCAAACTATGTGCCCTGGTTCCAAGGAAAGTGATGGTCTGTGATCTTTCCCATGCCTCGGTAACCAATTTCATTCTTTTTTTTTATATTATTCTCCACATGTCCTCTACAGGATGTGATCAGGGTGGAGGATGCTTTTACAATGTCTGTAGAGGTGGCAGGCATGGCTATTGCCAAAGGATTGACAAGCAATGGCATATGAATGAAAGCGTCTTCCAATTCCTTGACCCGGTTCTTCAGTCTAGCATTCTCGGTCTCGATACCTCCAATGGAATCATGAAGTGATTCTCCGCTCGCGGTGTGAAGTTGACAGATTTGGGACGACCGCATGTTGGCAAGGTCAACCTCTGAACAAGATTTTTCTTTCTTATTTTTAACATTTTTTTTCTCAATTATCAATTTTTTGGACTGGCTATATAAAATAACACTCTGGAACACGAATGATTCATCTTCGTCAAAATTTTCGATAACAGATATGTCCATTGGACGGCTATGGCGGATGGCGTCTCCGGACTGATCAAAGAAGCAGAGAATGTTATCCAGATCAGTGTCAAGTTCCATGTTCTCACTCTGAATTTCCAGCTCTTCCGCCTGCCCCACATTTTTTTTTCTCTTCTTCTCTACTGGAAGCTTGTGAGAACTATCAATTTTAGAGTGAGGAGGGTCGTTATCTCCTCCTCCGTTTGAAGAACTCTGAGTTTCTTTGTTACTGTGGTGGGTCATTCGAGCGATGCTCCGGGATGTTGTACTTTTTGGAGTGCTATTTGTCGACTAAACACTCTTGTCACCGGGGCCTTTCCCCTGTTGCATGTACAATTTAGTGCAGCTTTGCACTGTGTCTACGTCGCCGACCTCAGAGGTAGGACCGTTTCCGCCACTGTCTTTGTTTTCGGGCAGGTGTTTTTTTTAAAAACAATTGTCGAGGCCAAGTGTTTGTAAATGTTGTCAAAAAATATTATAGGGGTCGAATCTTCTTATGATTTCAGCATATATCAGGTTAGAGATGCTAGAATGTGCTGCTAATTCATCAATTTTGTTGATGTTTTTTAACACGAACTCCCCTACTTTCCAAGGTAGAGGAATGAACTGTTTTTTTTTCTTTTTTTTTGCCACAGAAGGAACCAGTAACTGTATTGTCGTGCTACTTCTGCAACAAACATTCTGTCCATAATGTGACATGGAAGGAGAGCAAGTTTTTCCGTGGAGCCAAAAATTCTCATGACAGTGTAATTATTCAAATGTTCGAGTGTTCCATTCTTGTCCAAAAAACTGGTTTCCTGTTTAGATATGCGTGGAGCATCTTCTCCTAACAACAAAACTTTGAAAACAGACATGAACCCATTAAAAACCTCATAAAAACAGTGGGAAGCCTTGTGTTTCCACAAGGCCTGGTACCAGAACGTTGCTGGGTGGAATTCGCAGTTGACATTCTTGGACAGAGACATTTATTGAAACCGACAGGAATGCGCTATTGAAAAAACTAAATAGGACGACATATAAAATTTATTTTCCCATTTGAAGCTTGACAATTGGGAACAAATTTCATGGGAAATAACCTGCCCCAATAAAAATTGGTTTGTTCGTTCACTATGAAATACAAAATATAAAGAGCCATCTGGGAAACAGTTGTTGTGGAATCCTGTCCCGTTATTCTTGTAAACAGCCAGGCAATTTCGTGAAATGGATTTCTAAATGAACTAACCTGCAAGCTTGTAATATCTTCAGGAACTAGAAGCGAGTTTTCCAAAAAATGGGGCAAGAGGTCCAACCCATTATTATGCTTTGCTAGGAATTGTTTGCAATCTTCTCCTCTGAACGTCAATGCTGGCTCCGACAATCTTAGCATTTGGAGGAAGACCTGAGGTGAAAGAAACAGAAGAACAGTCTCGCAGTGGAATAATTCTTTTGTCTGAAATAAATTTATCGGTGCACCAAGAGACCAGGTCTTTACAGTCAAAAACCTCAAGGACACAGCCTGCATGAGAAATATCATAGGTCAAAATTACTTGGTTCTCTGCGACAAAGGTTGAGTAATAAGAATATGCCCTGGACCAGTGGAAGTTCTAGTTCTCGCACCCAAAGATGTTCATTGTATCTCCACAAAACTGTTGTCGAGCTGATGCCATAGGGTTATGAGAACGTTGGTTTGCTCCAGATGATGGTTTAAATGAACAGTTAGAGCCGATAATGTAACTCTCCGCTAAATATTGGTTAAATGCTTATGAATGGGAAAGCTCCTCGAGCCTTTCGTTGATTAATGACAATTTGTATGGGTGGTGCATGATGAACTGTTAGCAGTAAAGCTTACTTATTGCATATTTAGAAATACGAAGGTGGTGGGTACGACGAAGAGCAATTAAGGATTGGAGGTTTCGTGAATGTGCGAAGGCCACGACGTGCGAACGACATTTCATGATTTTGAAATCAACACTCGGAAGGGATAATATAACCCCCCGCAAATCTTGATTTAATGTGCATCAATAGGAGATCTCCTCGAGCCTTT
>ML805043.1:106482-127810 GCA_009831015.1 Picea engelmannii | reverse complement strand
AAAATTAAACAGGCCGCATAAATTTGTTGAAGGCTATTTCTATAAGAAAAGTGAGGATGATTTTGTGGATGTGTACGCACAATAGTTGTAGAGCTAGCTAGTTTCTTCGGATCCTCTACTATATCTTCTCGCAACTCTATTACAAAAGTTGTCTGGGTTGTTCGAAAGATCCTTTCTCTAACATCCCTTTTCTTTGTTATATTTTTGAACAACATAAGTGGAATCTGTCCTTTATGCAATTGTTTCTCCATTGACGAAAACAAATTTGAATACGTATCGAACAATTGTACCTACAACATGGAACAGTGCAATATTTGTGTAACTTACCCGAGATACATCCACATGCGAAAGTAAAGGACAAAACTGAATATGAAAAGCGATACCATTGCCTTGTCGTTGTCCGAATCTCCATCCTTTATATGGAGAATGTGTTGCGAGCCAAGTTTTCTTGCCAGTGTGACAGCTGCGCCAATCGTTCTGATTGGGTAAATATCAGTGCTCTGTGCAAGCTAGATGATAGTCGAGTCTGGGACGAAACGATATTCTGAACAAACAACAAAAATGTTTTCCACTATGCTTGTTTCGTTGAGCGAAATAATTCGATCACAATCACCACGGTCATATACTATTTTGGGCAATATATTAAAATTTGTAATGGATATCCCATTACTCGGAAATATCTTTTCTGCATGTTTCTGGACAAGTTGTCGATGAACAGTCAGTGTCACTCAACGAACAGTCTAGAAGATAAACAGAAACATCAACCTTTGCACTTCTCCATCCATAGCTGTAAACGTGTAATTTTTTTTTCCCTGCCTAAAATATATTACAAGCCACAAAATATCACGAAATTGCATGGCCGTAGCTAAACGATTTATGGTTTTCCGTGGAAAATTATCCAGATATGCTTTGACTGATAGAAATACATGTTCTTTATCCTCTACACAGACTGTTGTGCCCACAATACAAGTTTTTGGTTTTCCGTGGCAAACTACCCAGACATGCTTCCAGACATCCAAATATAATCTTGCAGAATCTTTGTTGTACATATCATATCTCAAGCACAACACAAATTGTATCGTGCACACACCAGTCTGTGTAGACGATAAAGAACATGTAATGTCATATGGGCACATATGACCATACATGGTTTATAAATGTAGCCTGCATATGCTTTATACTAACAAAAAAATAACAGATATTGCAATTTCACATGTAATCCTCGAACAACTCTGCATGCAACTATTTTCTTTCAAGTCAGCACCAACAAAATCTCACAAAAGAAAAAATATCGACCTCGACAGACAGGGAAAATAACAGAACTGCATGTCGACTCGTGGGTGCAGGGGTTGAACACTGTAAAGCGCCCCAAAAAACAATAATAATCCAAAAAAAAAGAAAAACGAAAAGCTCCAACCACCGGTGTTGGACCCCAACCCTGGAAGGCCGAATCAAACAAAACAAAATAGCAAGCACCAAACCAGCGAGAAAGCACGAACAGGCCGAACTGTACCCCCAGGGTCCAAAAGCATAAACCCGAGCCAAAAAAACAAAACCAACAACCCACGAACCAACAAGAACCATCGAGCCAACAAACACTATATGTATCACCAACGATTACGAAACTGTAGCCCAAGCACAAAAGGAACCAGAAACATACGAAGACCATGCCACTACAAATAAACAAACATTCTTACTTTCAAACTGCAAACATTGAACAACAAACAAGGAATAGAAAATGAAACTATGGCATCGAAATTTACTCTGAAACGATGAAATGCAGAAGCGAAACAACAACAAGAAGCAACCGACAAACCAGCGAAGATGAAGCAGTCATCGAACTAGTAAATAATGTATGTAGCTTCAACGATGACGAAATTGCATTGTAAAGGTAGAAGAAGGATGAAACATACAATGTCTATTCAACTGGCGGTGGACAACAATACTATGAAAATTCACTGTAACTATATGGAAAATTTCGAGGAAAAATGTACTTCGAAAAGCGTATTTAGATAAACATTTAAGGCTGTCAGGATCTCTACGGACCTTGCAGTATGCAAACATTTAAGCTGTCAGGCCTGTTGGAGGACGTTGCATCATGTAAAAATTTAAGTTGTCAGGCCTATTGAGACATCTCGAAAAAAGTGTCAATACATTTCAATACAAATACATCCGGCAAGGACATTATAAACTTTGGAATTCTCAATCACTATAAAGCTTGGATATCAAAACATTTCAATATGCTTACTACATATTAAAACTTAGGGATATATTTAGCTAGCAGAAAATGCTAATACAAACATTCGAACTAATGTTAGCATTAATCCACCTTCAAACAATATATAGGAAAAATATATGAATAAAAAAGATTGTATACGAGAAAAAGTTTGGATATGTTGCCATATAAAACATTGGGAATAGCGAAGATGGCAATAAGACCTCCAATATCTTATCCAATCATATCAGTACATATATGGTACTTTTTATTATATAAAAATATATGCTTTTAATTCCCTAGCTCCAACAATAGGTATTATGCAAATATTTCTGGTCAAAGGACAAACTAATATGTAGTCAACGAATTATTGATCGTTATAGTCCCTATATGCCTACGACAGGGACTAATAACCTAAATGTAAGAGAATTTTTCCTCATAAAAATCATATGATTTATGTTGCATTTTTCCTCATAAAAATTATATTTAATTTATGTTTATTTTTTATTAAGTAATTTTCAAAAATATATATACTTTAGCAAATCACTTAATATGATCATTTATGCTCAATTTATGCTAATTTCTAGTAAAGTATTTTGAATTAAAAATGGAAAAATTTAATATGATAAATCCATCATTTATGTTAAATTCTTATTAAGTGTAGTATCCATTAAAAATAAAAGAAAAATATAATTCAATAAAAAATTATACTTGATTTGCAACCAAGTTGGGAGAAATTAAGGATGAGATATATGCTACCATGTCTAGTATACCCAGTGAGGAAGAAGCACATGAAATAAAAGAAAGCATGAAAAATGGATTAGTTTCTAGAATTGATTAAGCTTGACCACTAACCAGTAAGTAAAGTAAAAATTTTAATTTGTGTTTCTCCAATGCAGGTCGTGGGAACTATAGTTCTTTTATCCCGTGACAACTTTTGTAACTTCTCCAGACCTTGTAATCTATTGTTGACTTAGATAATATGTATATCGGAAATGTAGAACCCACGGATAAAAGATCCTGAGATTCGACAAGAATGACATAAATTGTGCAATTGAAGTATATTGGTGTATGCAACCTATGGGGGGTTATTTTTACTACATTTATGAAATTTAAAGAACTGTCTAAACAACTAGAATCTCATCGAGCCCAGTAATATGTCTCTTTCGAACTATTTATGATCTCATTCACAAAATTAAATCAAGAAAGCGATAAATCAGATCTATGCATGTAAATTAGGGAAAATGATTAAACATCGACAATGGTGAAACTGTATATACTTCCACCAAGATATTGTGCAAATTGATTCCCAGTGATGATAGTCTGAGCGATGCCATATCCGAGTAGCATCAAGTTGAACTTAGTCGAAGGAATCATAGCAATCTCTTCATACACCATTGTTCTGATATAGATTATGAACCTCGTAGAACAATAGTCTGGTGTGTTGTCCACCACAACTTGAACTGTTGAATATGGGGAGGAACCATCCTTGGAAATTGTTAGATTAGGAACAATTTCATTCGCTATTGGAATATTTTCATGAGAAGGGATAACCATTTCTTGTCATATGAAGCTCTTGATCTCTCTAAATTCATAGGAGGTTTCTAGGAACTGATGTTGGGTTTGTAAGTTCCCAATGCATCAACCATGCTTAAGGCATTGCTAGTTAAAATGATGACCCAATCTCTCTGTTTTATGGCTCTTCTCACCATTTTTCTTCTGTTTGGCATGTGTTTCAATGTCGATTCACAATCAGTCTGGTAAGTGAGCACATAGCTCAACCATGTTTTAATAACTGGAATATTGTTTACATTGTACAGAGGAGTATCTTTGCTCCTGGAAAACCATCTAATGGAAGCCTCTAAAAACTCCAAGCAATTTAGGATTGCATTTGTTAAGTTCAGATTACATGTAGAGGCACCCTACAATAGTCTTCCCAACAACAAATGAATTTGACGGGATCCATCTGAAGATAAATCCATTTCCACCATTACAATCTCACCAATATATGATATATAAATTCCCCTCGTGATCAGAGACGATTTGCAGACATCTGGGAATTGGGTGGCTTCACATGCAAGACTGATTACTGGAGATAGTTGATCCTAATCGTCATTCTCAATTAAATTCCTGTTGTGCTTCTTCTTAGAGTTGTGGGGTAAACAAACATCGATGGAAAGGATGACTACTATCATGATTAGAATTGAGCCTATAATTATAGAAATTATGAAGCTTTTACTCAAACCTGACCGTTATCTGCAAGATCAAGATTTGGCTTTGAGATATCACCTTCCACGGACTGAACCTCCCATTGATCAAAGCATGTGATTACTTTGGATGCTTCTTCTATCTCACGCTGATGAATGTCTCTACTTCTTGATCTACGTTATCTCCACCCATCTTCTTTTCCCCCAACTCTAATTTTCTTTCACCCAAATACTGAATTTCCAAACCTAAAAATTACATCTAACCATTCTATATCGCGAAACCAATACTAGTCGTGTGCCTAAGACCCATCCAACTCTAATACTTATAAATAAACAAACTATCTGATAAAATATGGAGGCATGATCAGTTCTATCTATTCTATCTCTAACTAAAACACCCACATAACCTATTGATTTTCCCACAATGATCCTCAAGACTGGACTTGAATCTCATCTCTGCAAGCCTTTCATAAAATTCTCAACCAGTGATAGGCCAGCGCAAACCCATCCATCTATCCTCAACTGTTAAACCATTTGGCCGAAGATCTGAATACTCGCAACCAATATGCATCAACGTATAAGTTCTGGTAGAGTTCATGGTCGTTTCCTCCAACAAGTTTTGTACCATTTCCACCAAGTCGCTCGGTGGCTTGCACGTTGGGAAATACAACGTGAAGGAAGCAATTGAGAAGAAAAGAACCGATACCACCTCCAACATCTCTTTGGTCTGATCACCTCTTTCTCTTTGCCTTCTTCACATTTATCTATAATCGAATGGGTGCCGGTGGAAGAGAATACACGTGGTATGAGAAGAGTCAGAAATCAGACCGACGAAGTGAAGTAGGTGGAAGAGGATACACGTATTAAGAGAAGAGTCGTTATTGCAAATGAACAAGTGTCAAATTCTTATACGTTTTGGACAGACGATGATTTCCAAGCAAAACTCCCCTTATATAACACCTTCAGTGTAATTATGTTGCAGGTGGGACTAATATTATATGGAAATCATTTTATTATGTTGTTTACAATATTAGATATTAATTAGTATATCATAAATATTAATAATAATTTTGAAATGATTTAAGTATGAAAATGGTTTATTTGATCTTTTTGTAAAATATGTGAATATTGTTTTTAAATTAATTGTTTTTTATTTTATTATAAAATTTATACAAAAAAATATATCTTTAAGAAATGTTTTTTATTATTTAAATTATAGTAAATGAGATTATAAGTAATAATAATAATCTAATTTTAAGATCATGGCCAAGCCAAACACCAAATTGGTGTATGAGACCCCCTTGTTTGTGGGACAAGGGACATACTCTACTACCCTATGGATTTGAACTTATGATTTATTAATAGGAAACACATGTTCTTAATCATTAGGGCCACTTGCGTTGTATAAATTAATAGGGTCTATACTATTGATAACTATTTATAATTAAAATAAATTAACAATGTGATGATTATTTATATTTAAAATAAATTAACAATCTCAAAACGAAAATATGAAACATCTTTGTTGATATCAAACAAAGAGTTTAAAATGAGTTAAATAATATATGGGCATGACAAAACAAAGGTTATGATAATTAAATCTAAAAGGATCACCTATGATACTTTGGTTTATGACAACAATAGCTTGAAGGAAGTGCCTTCATACAAGTATCTTGGATTTGATATTGACCACAAGCTCAATTGAAACTATAACATTGAAAAAAGGATAAATGGAGGGTGGAAAGTTTATTATGGTCTCGAAAACAATTGTAAATTAGTAGGCCTAAACTCCTCTTTCACACTCTTTCCACTCTAGTTATCCTATATGGATGTGAATTTTATGGTTGCAGTATATCTAAAGAATCCATCCTATCATATCCTCCTCATAGAAGCAATTTTTTCGTCGGTTGAGAGCATTGTGATGATTAGATACTTGTTGGCCAAAATTGATCACCTATGTTTTCTCGCTCTTGGAATAATAATAAAAAATGATATCGAAAGAAGAATTTTTTTGAACGAGATCAAGTTCATTGCTTATCCCTCAATCTCAGCTTCGTCACACATTTTTCGGATCCGAAATCCGAGTTCGTATGCTCAAGATATCCAAGTTTTTGTTTAATCACCTAAAAAACACGTCTTCAATATGACCCAAAATTAATTTCTAAAAATTACATTTAAATTTTTGGGCCCAAGACCTTTGGTTTCTTCAAATTTTAAGGTTCAAAACCCATAAAGATATTCTATTATATCATACTTCCACACCCCTCCCACATCACTTAGTTTAATTTTATTTTATCCCGCTGTATTTCACAATTTTATTTTATCCCGCTATATTTCACACTCGCCATTCCCCTTCCTCTCCACTCCACTCTCCTTACCCACCCCCTAATTCCATACTTATTTAATTTTATTGTTATGTTGAACTCACTGACTCCCTTAACCCCTCACATCCCTCACTCCTCCACTCCACTCTCCTTACCCACCCCCTAATTCCATACTTATTTCATTTTAATTTTATGTCGGACTCACGGACTCCCTTAACCCCTCACCTCCCTCACTCGCCAACCCTCCACACTCATTCCCTCCCCCCATTTACTTCACCTCATATCATTCTCCCTAACTCTGCTACCCCCAAATTCCCCCCCTTCACTTCTGACACCTACAAACTCTCCCCCCTTTTACCCTCTTGTTCAGTCTCCCATTTAAACCTTATACCTTAACTTTATTTAAATTATTTAAATTCTTAACCAATTAAAACTTTCCACATTCCAACCACTCATCTCATGACAAGTGGCAACATATGCATGGTGCCATATGGAAGTCCACGAGTGGGTAACATGGTACTTTTATTCATTTTATGTAACCCTTCCACATAACATCATGGAATTGTGACACATGGCAACCTATGAAAGAGTGGCACATGGTAGATAATTAATTGAGACACATGGAACATTATTATTGGATATAACATCATGAAATTGTGACACATGGAAACCTATGAAAGAGTGACACATGTCAGCTAATTAATTGAGACATGTGGAACATTACTATTGGATGACACATGGAAATATTTGGTTGGCCAACTCAGTGGCAACATATGGATGGTGCCATATGGAAGCCCACGAGTGGGTAACATGGTACTTTTATTCATTTTATGTAACCCTTCCACATAACAACATGGAATTGTGACACATGGCAACCTATGAAAGAGTGGCACATGGCAGCTAATTAATTGAGACACATTGAACATTACTATTGGATATAACATCATGGAATTGTGACACATGGAAACCTATGAAAGAGTGACACATGTCAACTAATTAATTGAGACATGTGGAACATTACTATTGGATGACACATGGAAATATTTGGTTGGACGACTCAATGGAAACATATGGATGGTGCCATATGGAAGCCCACGAGTGAGTAACATGGTACTTTCATTCATTTTATGTAACCCTTCCACATAACAACATGGAATTGTGACACATGGCAACCTATGAAAGAGTGGCACATGACAACTAATTAATTGAGACACATGGAACATTACTATTGGATATAACATCATGGAATTGTGACACATGGAAACCTATGAAAGA
This sequence comes from Picea engelmannii, assembly GCA_009831015.1. NCBI lineage: Eukaryota > Viridiplantae > Streptophyta > Pinopsida > Pinales > Pinaceae > Picea > Picea engelmannii. The sequence goes on along the minus strand of ML805043.1, from coordinate 119,789 downwards.
GTGACACATGTCAGCTAATTAATTGAGACATGTGGAACATTACTATTGGATGACACATGGAAATATTTGGTTGGCCGACTCATCAATCACCGGGCGTTCCATGTGACACATGGAAACCTATGAAAGTGTGACACATGGCAGCTAATTAATAGAGACACATGGAACATTACTATTGGATGACATATGGAAATATTTAGTTGGCTGACTCATCAATGACTAGGTGTATGTGAAAGTTGACTTGGCAAGTAAAATTATATTTTATCAATTAATTCCAAGGGGAGGTCCAACCCACAAAGCTCCATAATCTTCTTTCTTAATGTTCCTTGTGAAGTGTATAATACATTTATGAATATATACATAAAGAATTAAAGTATCCCAATACATGTGGGATAGAATTTTCACCACAAAATTCTAATTACTATAAGGAAGGACGAAATTTAATCAAAGGCCCACATTCACCCAAGACATCTAATTGACAGTCGTTAAGCCACGAACTTCTGAAAACCATATCTTGAGCTTCGGATGATAGAATCGGGAAAAATTTATACCGTTGGAAAGGTATTTAAACGAAGAATATGATGGTATAGGTTTAAAAGGTTTAAAGTGGATACATTTCCCCAAGAAATTGAAATACCAATGAGTGTCATTTTTAATGGATCTGCTTGACAACTCAACTTCACGAGCTCATATCTTGAGATCCGAGAGTCAGATTTGGGAAAACTTTATATTGTTAGAAAGGTAAGACGATGAAGATCACATATGAAGTGATTTTCATTACTGAAAACTTGATTATCACTTCCAAAAAATTAAAACACAATCCACCTCTTTAAAAGGACAACTAACTAAAATTTGAAAATAAAAGTTTAATTAAAAACTTTTATTAAAAATGAAAAGGGACCCGTTTGAAATATTGAGATATTAATGATATAATTTTATTAATGAAGACTTAATGAGGCATTAATTAAAAATAATACTTCAATAAGAAAAGTGTACGGGAAATTCAAGAAAGAAAAAACCTTAACTACTCAAGTGGTTAGAAAATCTGATTTTAAAAAGAGAAGAAGTGCTTCATCAAGGGTTCCATAATTAGAATTTTCAGAGGGGCAGGACCAGGGACAAGGGTAGAATATTAAAACAAAAATAATAAGGTACATCCATGAATATACAACCAAGCTTCTGATTAACAAAAATAAATCTCCATCTTCTCCACTCTTTCTCTTCTTCTACACCATTTCTCCTAGATTTATGCTTGAATCTATGAATTGGGCAGAAGGTTGAGTTCTTGAGTATTCTTCTTGTATTCTTCAAAAGACTGTTCTTATTGATCATGGAGTATTTACAACCATATACATGACTGCCAGAGATTTTGTAATGAATAACATCTTTCATGAATAAAACTCCACAAATAATTACTTCGGGGTTGATTTCGATCGTATCTTATAACTTTGAGTCTTAAGTATGAGATATTTGAAATTGATCTATCAAATTCTCTTTTTGATATTAATAGTAATACTCTTTTAAAATTAGTTTAGATTATAAAATTATTCTCTCCTATTTCTTGTGAAGAAGATATGGATGCATTTATATGTGACTAAGAAGATTGTGTATGTGATGTTGATCACAAAGAAATTCTGATGTTGAAGCTTTCCTTCAATATTTTCTATTGTTAAAATAGTTCTTGCTACACATAAATATTAGTTCAGTTTATTGAAGAACCATTTTATTGAACAAATTTAAGCAATAAAGATTTGGGATCTGCTGTCTAAGCACACTCTTAATCCAAGATATTCAAGATATATATTTTAGCCAAAGAGGAGTACCATCTCTATAAAAACACAAGGTGATTCATATCCTCATGAGGTTGTCGTTTTAGTCCTAACAGATTCAAATGTCAACATTTTTTGCGACCATACTAGGGAGCCATTTATTTTCAAGATATTTGAGGCCCTGTTTCAGATCAATTGAGAAACCAGAGTCTCCATGGTTCAAAGTTTCGAAAAAAATATTCAAGAAAATTGTTTCTTGTTGTAAATGTGTGCGATTTATAAAAAGATTGTTGAAATATGTTGCAATGACCTTAAAAAGACCGAAGAAACACAAAAGATTCGGGAGAATGAACTCCATGGAAACTCCATTGGAAAGACTCAATTTTTTCAAGATGTATATTATGATTCCTATGAAGAAGTTCATTCATTTCATGATGCCCCTTTACCTTCTTCACTGAGTCCATCAATTGTTTCAAGAGATGTAGAAAAATGAACAACTTCCCAAAGAAGAAGACGACTACATAGAGGCCCTTTAAATCTACCAGAAGAAAAAATTTCAGATGCCTAATATTCCTATGGATTTTTTTTCTACATTCTATGGAAATATTTTGGAGGATGCAGAGCAACATTTGTATAGATTCAATTGTGCATGCCAAATTTTTAATCTCACTAAATACAATATTATATGCCGAATATTTTTACAAACTCTACATGAGAATTCTCTTGAATGGTCACATTCATTGTTCCTTGGTACCATTATCGGTCAGAATATATTAGAAGATTTATTTGTTGAAAAGTTTTCCCACCCAATTTCTCCCATATGGTCGCAAGATAATGAAGTGACTAATTTTGAAAAAGAATCTAATCAAAGATTGGATGACTTTTCTAAGTCGAATCATATTGTTGAAAATGAAGATGAAAATTCCAATTTACAAAAAGAAAATTTCATTCTCTCATATACTCCATATGAAGATATTTTGAGCAGCCAGTTCAATAATGAAATTAAGGAGCCTCCACCAAATGAAAAATAATATTTTAGCCTCGCAACAGATGATAAAAAGTCGCAAGAGCCTTGCAACAAGAAAAAATGGTGAAAGAAATGAATCTTGAGAAGAATGATGCATGAAGGAAGAGTCTTTTCAAGATATTATTGATGAATCAAGAACCCTAGAAGAAATTGGAGATAAGAACAAATATGAATGTATTTTTAGACGATAAACTCCTCATCCAAAAAAAGACAACAATATTCTTGAGAAGTCAAGAATCGATTTCATTGAATCATGGTTCCAGAGCATTGTTGGACAAACAATGCAATTGGATCCTCAACACACCTGGTTCAATTTTTCTTCAATAGACATTGAGAGTGCCCCTGACTCATTGGTACAAGCCCCAATATGTTCCACAATTTTGGATCTCATTTCGCAGATTAGTTGGGTGCTTGAATGAATCCATTGAAAATATACATATACCTAAGGTGCCCCCTTTCTTCCAAGTAAGATAAGGTAGGTAGATCATGTATGTACATATTTTGTTTCTTCAGTTCAAGTTTGTACAACAAGGTAGTCCTTATATTGAAATTTGAGGATAACTCCATGAAAGAGGAAGAATTCTAAGAATTTGTTTTGAAGATGACTCCATAGCCCAATGGAGAAGACAATTTTTTATGAGATTCTAGGTTCTCAGTAACCCACATGGGGTGCAATTGGAGCCAGTTGTTGACCAAAATTGGTCACCTATATTTTCCTTCTCTTGGAATAATAAAAAGAACGATATCGAAAGAAGAAAAATCAAGTTCATTGTGTAGCCCTCAGTCTCAGCTTCTCCATGCATTTTTTCGGATTCAAAATCTAAATTTGTATGCTCAATATATCCAGGTTTCCATTTAACTGCCTAAAAAGCACGTCTTCAATATGGAACAAAGTCAATTTATTGAAATTATATTTAAATTTTCGGGCATGTTGAGGTCATGTCCCGCTTCCAAAATTTCCCTCCCCTTTTATATTTTCCCAAATTATTTTCTCCCTTTCTCTTCCCTCTTCTATAATTACCCGTTTTTCCCTTTCCTTTTTTCCCTTCTACTTTCTCTTTCTCATTCTATACTTAGTCATTTTTTCAAAACAACGGGTTCCTGGGTTGGCGGACTTATGGATCCTCATTTCCATCCATAACCTCACATCATGAGTCTGACCGATCGTCATGTTGTTCTATACTTGGCCGATTTTGCAATCGCGTGTTCCCAGGTTGGCGGGGTCAAACTCTCATACCCCATGTTCCGTGATATACATTTTGCATCCAAAAGTTCCCCGATCTACATTTGACCCTCGAAATCCTCGAACTTCCAAGTCCCATCCCTCCTACAATGAGTCCGACCGATCGCCATGTTGTTCTATACTTAGTCGATTTTAAACCTCATACAGCCACGGTCTCGTGGGTTCCCGGGTTCACAAAAGTCTCAAATCCTATTTCTCTCCCATCCATCCCCACCACCCTCATGCTCTTCCCAATGCGCATTTAGTATGATTTGAATGCTAACAACTCATCATGCAGGTTCGTAAAAATTGTCATTAATAAGCGAAGGGCTCGAGGAGATATCCTATTAAAACACATTAAACCAAGATTTACGGAGGATTATATTATCCTTCTTAAGTGTTTGTTTTAAACATTATTTGGAGAAAAGGAATGTTTTCGTCAACTTATGGAAACAACTCGACGACAGTTCTGTGGAGATACATTGAACATTTTCGGGTGTGACGACCAAATTTTTCAGTGGTCCAGAGCATATTCCTACTACTCATCCCCTTCTTCCCAGAAGGAAGTAATCTAGAAGTTTGTAATTGCGCGTGCAGGTTGTGTCCTGGAAGTCTTTGACTGTAAGGAGTTGGTCACCTGGTGCACCAAGAGATATATTCCAAGCCAACGGATCATTCAAGTGCAGGATCATTCCCCTATCTCTTTGTCGCCTTAGGTATTTCATAAGATGTTGAGACTTCCCGTGCCAACGCTTACCTTCAAGGGTGAAGATTGCAGAGAATTATTAAAGAAGCATGGAAATGGATTAGACCTCTTACCTGAATTCTTGGAGAACCCAACGGCCGTCCCCGAGGACATCACAATATTGCAGGTTAGCTCATTCAAAAATCCTTTCCGATAAATCACTTGGTTTTTCACGAGGATAACACGACAAGGAACTACAACCAGCATTTCCCACATGATTATTACATTCTATATTTTACAGTCAAAGAATAGGCCATCCTCGATTGGGGCAAGTTGATTTCCATTGAAATCTCTTCCCAATTGTTTCAATTCAAGAAGGAGAAGAAATTATTTATGTCATCTTATTTGGTTTTCGCAATAGCACATTGTTGTCAATTCTTGAGATTATCTGTGTGTAAGAAGGTAAACTGTGAATTCGACCCGGTAACCTTCTGGTATCAAACATTATGGAGGCACAAGGCCTCCCAACATTTTTATGAAGTTTTTAATGATTTTGTCTCAGTTTTTAAAGGCTTGTTGTTTGGAAAGGACACTCTCTGGATGTCTGACCAGGCGAGTAAGTTCCTAGATAGGAAGGGGAACCTGGAAGAAATGGAGAATTACAATGTCATAAGGATTTTCGGTTCCAAGGAAAATCCTTCCTTTCTCCCATGCCACATATTTGAAAAAATGTTTGTTACTGAAATAACGAGGAAATACAACTACTAGTTGCATTTTTTCCATGAAAAAAGAAAAAATAAATTCATACCTCTTCCTTGGAAAGTTGGGAACTTCATATTCAGAAATATGAACAAGATTGATGAATTTGCAAGCCATTTACATAGCATGAATCTAATATATGTTGAAAGGGTAAAAGGGTTCGACCCTAGCGGAATTTTTGTAGAACATCTACTGGCAATGGGCTTCACAAATTCTCTTATTAATGCTATTCTGAATGAAGATGGAGACAATGACTCATACACTTCTACTCGTGACACTAGCGACCTAGAAACAATACTCGGCACCAATGAGTCGTACAAACAGAAAGGAAAAGGTCTAGGTGAGAAGAGTGCTCAATCCCCAACTATCACTCCAAAGAATACAACATCTCGGAGCAGTGCTCCAATGAATCACCAAATTAATAAAGTAACCCACAATTATTCAGGTGGAGGAGGAGATAAGAACCCTCCTTCGGGAAAAATTGAATGCTCCCACAAGCTTCCCTTGCGGAAGAAAATAAAAAATATTGTGCAAGAAGAGGAGGGACCTCGAGGCGAAAGAAACATCCACGACCTCTCCCTCGAGGATATGGAACTCAAGATTGACATCGAAAAGGTGTTCCCCAACGCTAATTAGCCAGAGAACATGGCTCACCATAATCTTTTCATGGAAATAATTGAGAGAGAGACCTTCGATGAAGAAGAGTCTTTTTTATTTCAAAGCGTTGTTTTTTACAGCGAGTCCAAAAATTTAATTATTGAGAAAATATATGTAATGAATAAAAAGGGGAAATCTCGTTCAGAGGTTAACCTAAGGAACATGTGGCCTTCCCAAATTTCTCAAATTCACCGAGAAACTAGAGATGCTCTAGACGATTCTATTAGTCATATTAGGTGGCTAATACACCTCAAACTCAATTTAAGTTAAGTCTCATCAAGTAACATGCTAATGCTTATGTGTTGAGGTTAGTTGTAAATTATGTTCTATTTTGTAGTTTATTATGATCATATATTTTGTTTTTAACTTTTCATTACTACCACTTCCTACCTTATATAATGGTCAATGCATTTGTTGATGAAGATGTGGCAAATGAAGAATGCATATGCAATGCATGTTATGCTACAATAGATGAAGAATATATTTCTAAATGAATTGTCGTGTTCTTATATTATAATCTTCATTAAAATCAAATTATTTCATTGCTTTGATTCTAAAATTAAATATTGGGCCATCTTCTCCTAGATTCTTGACTACTAAGTAAATTTTTCATGTGCTTGCTTTCAGCATGATATTGTATTCATAGTTTTGTTATTTCATCAACATATTTGTCTGAAAGAGTATCAAACCACATATTATACTTATGCAACCAACATTTTATCATTAAGTGTGGCATTTTCTCTATTTTTTATGACATGATATTGTACTACATTGTCAAAGGAAAATTCCATGTCTACATTTTCTTTGTATGAAAGTTGTAGTCTTCCGTACTAAAATATTGAAGGAAAATTCCATGTCTACATTTTATTTATATGAAAGTTGTAGACTTCTGTACTAAAATATTGAAGCAATACCACACTAAATTATTGAAGCAATGGCTTGTTATAGTACTTTGAAACTCTATTGCCTTGCATTGTTTCTTATCACCCTTTTGTAGGAAATGCAAGTTTAAATTTTGAATATATAATCAAATTCTCACTCTTTCTCTCTCTCTCTCTCTATATATAAGAAATGAATCTCCCTTAATTTTATTTGAAACTCGATGTTTCAATGCCAAAAATAGGAACATCCTAGGATTGAAGTATTTGATTTTCAAATAAAATTAACATGTATTTCTTTCTTACCTATTATTTATTGTGTATTGTGCATGATAAAAAATCTTAAAGTATTTGACATCATGACATGAAATCTTATAATTGAGTAATTGTAGAGATGGAGTTCCATGATTTTATAAATATTATATAGGTTCACTAAAGATGGTGTTTTTGTTATTGTAATATTAATTGAAAAAAAGGATATGGAAACCCTTATACAATCCATGGCCTACAATGTTTTTAGAAAGTCTGTGAATGCCAACTTGGATGCAACTTGATCATTCCTTGGAAATTAAAAATACCGACTCAAGCAAGATTTACCATTTATTTTTGTCACCTCCTAGATGATATCACATGTATTTAGTATTGTAGTGGAATATTTTGTGTCTTGTTCATCTCATCGTGAATAATAGATTCCTTCTATTGTAACTTTTGTAGGGAATCTATTTACTTGTTAAAAGATAGAAACAAGAATCTATGGCCCTATTTGGTAAAATAAGAGGTATTATCAAACCCACTTGTAGAAGTGAATCTGTATTGATCAATTTTAAAACCAAGATGATTTTTTCCTCTATTAGGGCATGGAATTTATATAATGAGAGTGTTAGTAAATAACATATAATTTTAACTATTCGAAAATTGATATATTGTTGTTATGACAATTCAACTTCATGCTAGAGAATTGTGCTATGTTGACTGTGTTTTGTCAAGTATGTTAATGTTAATGTTAATGTTAATGTCAATGTCAATTCAAGTATGGATTGAGCCTCTCACTTTTAAAGAGGATGACCCTCCATCATACAAATTGATTTAGTTTATTATGCACGTGTCTCACAGTGGATATGTATTACAAAGCATTCTGACAAGCCCTACGCCTAATGAAAAGTTTGAATGAAAATCACCCTTATGATCTAGATGACTTGACCTTGCCACGCTTTTTAATGGCCCCACCAATGTTCTCCTAGTGGGATACTGCAAGGTCCACCTCCTAGTGTGCACTCAATTGAATGGGAACAATGAGATCATTACATTGTTATTTTCCCATATGTGATGATGCTTGAGTTTATTTATGTTTTATATGGCGATGATATTGAGATGGTTTGATGTTGATGATGATTATGTCATGCTTATGTTTATAGCTACTTACAATTATGATGATTGTTCAAATTGCTACAAATACACTACAAAATCATCTGAAAATCATTAATCTACAAACACTTTTAATAACATGGTTGTTGGTCATGGTTATTTCGATTATGATAAGGTTTGGTTCTTGCCTCATAAAAACAAACCTACAAACAAATATTAATATGCAATTAAATGATTAATGTTTATTGATACACATTTTAAATTTATATACTACAATGCTTAAGAACACAAAACATAAACTATTACAATTATTATACTTATTGTAATCAAAGACAAGGACTTAAAACCTTAAACTTAATATTAAAAGCTAACATAAAATAATAATAGTGTCCACCATATAAAGCAATTACATGCTTGGCACAATAATTGTTGATGTACATTTTAAATTTATGCTACAATGCTTTAACAACACAAAGCATAAGCTATTACAATGATTATATTTAAATTGTAACCGAAGGCAAGGACTTAAAGCCTTGAGCCTAATATCAAAAGCTAAAATAAAATAATAAGAGTGTCCACCATATAAAGCAATTACATGCTTGGCATAATAATATACTTAAGTTTAGTGGAAAATTTGTTAACAAGTTGATTCATACATTTGGAAAATATTCAAGAATGTCATCCATAAAGTTAGCAATTATTTGGTGATATATCTTATATATTGGGCATATCTCATAGGTCATCCATAAAGTTAGTAATTATTTGATGATATATTTCATATATTGCACATATCTCATATATTGGATAAGTACTTATGGTTGTGTTTTGGTTTGTTAGTATATTGGRCATATCTCAYAGGTCATCCATAAARTTAGTAMTTATTTGATGATATATTTCATATATTGCACATATCTCATATATTGGATAAGTACTTATGGTTGTGTTTTGGTTTGTTAGTAAATAGTATACATGTTGGGAATGGATGAAACCAAAGGGTGCTTGTATCTTGGATTATCTCACATTAAAACTTGATGTGAATGGCATTATGCATACTTTGGTGTGAAGGTTTCTCAAAATTTCATATCATTCTCCAAATTATTTTTCTTTAATACTTTAACCTGATTCTTGTTCTTTTTTGAGTTTTGAAAATGGAGGTTTGAGATTGTGTTATGCGACGGTGATTTGAAACTTTCATTCAAAGTTAAATAAACCCTCATTTTTTCCCATTTAAAACTTCAATTTGATTTAAAACTTCAATTTGATTGTAACATTAATTCACCATGTTAATATTAGTTTCCATAATTCACCATGTTAATAGTTGTTTCCATACAGTTCGAATGAAAATCTCATCTCAAACCTTATCATCTTGTCAAAATCTTGATATACTAAAGCATGGACTTCATAGTATAATCAATAATCTCATGCCCCCTTCATCTTCACCATCGCACATAAAGATTGTTTTGAAAGTTTGAAATATTGGAATTTGATTTTTTTTAAAAGCATTGAAAGACAATAACGATATTTGAGAAGGGTAAACGGAATTGAAACCAACTTTGATAGGCCCCTTTCTAAAGTAAAGATATGATTGCGTTGAGCCTACTCTGGGAATGCGATGAAAATCTATGATATTTAATTTTGATGGAAGAGGTTGCTTCCTATTTTTAATGTGCTCTCTTATATATTTAATTTTATTTTTTTATAATATTCAAGATTTACATTCAGTTTATTTTTAAAAAAGCTTAATATACTATGACTAATTGTAAAAGTCTACACATTTAAATATGTAAGATCTTTTTCCACAACTTTTATTAATATCGTAAACAAACTCCACAAACAACTTGGAAAAAATCTCTTAAAAATCATTGTTTTTTCACCTAAATTACTTTGAAAACCATTTTATATATATATAAAAGCATATAGTTGATGGGGCTACTTTGTTTGAAGTGCTAATAAGTTTGAAGTTGTGTTTTCTTTGCCCAAAGGAAGTGGACATGGCATGATAGAGAGTTTTCATTGAAAGTGGGCAAAACAAGTTGCTTTCGATCAGTTAACTTTGATGAGATGCTTTCTACCAATTAACCTTGACCTATTTACTAATCAGATTAAATTGAATGCATGGTGGAATACGGGGTGGATTGAAAGAGAATACTGGAAGGAAATAGAGGTGAAGAGGAACAATGTTGATAGATAAAAGAATTGGGTTAAAAGTAAAAGGAAGTTTCCACAAAATCCACCAATTGAAGTGATGTGGTGGTGTAGGAACTAACAATGTTAGTGGAGTAGAGTTTTAAGGATTATGGTGTGGGATTTGTTGGGATAGAGAGGAGAGGGGTTGCATTAGCTATACAAGACAAGATGAGTTGATGGTGTTGGATCATGAGACATGCAATAAGAAGGATGGAAAAAGGATTGAAGCAAAGGTGAAATTTGTAGGGAGTTGAGTGGGTAGAGATTAGTGCTAGAATTTGAGTCGTGTATTTTATTTATCAAATATAGTTAATATTTATTATTGATTATAAAACAACAATTTTTTTTCATTTTTATGTATGATTAAAATAGTCTATTTTTAATGGATAGAATTTTTTTTCAAATCTACACTCATTAAAAAAAATAAAAAATTGATAAATTAATAAAATAATAAATAATAACCAATATCAACTAGAAGAACCAACAAGATGGATTAATGGTGTTGGGTCACAAGACATGTAACAAGAAGAAATGAATATAAGGATTGAAGTGGAAGGAGTTTGCAACTAGAAACAAGGACATAGTAAGAATTGAAGTGGAAGGGATTTGCAACATGGGGAAAAAAGATAAGTGTATAGATGTGTAGGGAGTAGAGTGGGTAGAGACTAGTGCTAGAATTTGACAAGTAAAACATTGGTCATGAAACATTTTGTTCATTAAATATGGTCAATATTTATTATTGATCTCAAAAAGCACAATTACTAAAAACATTTGAATATATAATTTAAAATTAGGTAAAATGTTTTTCAAATTTCAACCTTCACAAAAAACAAATTGATAAATTGTTGAGAATATTTTTGGATCAAAATTGTGCACTTGGTTTTTGAAAATTCAAACATTTCAAAAACCAGGTACAGTTCTGATCCAAAAATATTCTCAACAATATGCCTCGCTGTGAAAACTTACACATTCAAATTGATAAATTCATTAAAATTAATAATTTTTTAAAAGTAGTAAATGGTCATCAATTTTTTTTAATCATATAACAGTAACAATAATTATATGTTATCCCTCAACATCCCTCTCATTCTAATTCTGGATTGTAGAACACCTCTCATTACCATAATAATAAATTGCTTGTAATTGTATCCAAATTATGAAATGCTCATGTATCTTTAGATTAAGGAACAAATAAATAAAAATAATATAATAATTATATATTTTTAAAAATTAAAATATTATAAAATAATAAATGATTATGAATCATTTTTATAAATTTTATTTTATTTTTTAAATTTATTATTATTTAATAAAGAAAAATAGTTCTTTAATTATCATGTTTTAATCTAATACAAAATGTGGTAATTAAATTTAAATTACTTTAAACTTTAGCTTTTAATTTTTTAAGATATTATTTTATCTTCTTTAACTAGTTTTTAACACTTTGTTTAATATTTGTTTAATATTAATGATATTAAAAAACAATTGAAATTATTAATTTATTATAGATATAACAATTATCAATATTATAATTTCATTTTTAGTATCTTTTAAAAATACAAATTTTTACTTGTAATAAAAATTAGAAATTAAAATATGTATAAAATTAAAGATAAATATTAAATATTAAAATTAAAAGTATTTGGTATTCTAATTTACACAAAAATTAAATAAATAGTTCTCCATTTATTTATAATATTATTAAATTTTATAATATACTAATTTAACAAAAGTATGTAATCTTGGAAAGCTTCTCTTAATACTTTTAGAGCATAAAAACAAAATTCTAAAAAATCACAAGTAATCACTTACCGTCTTAAAGTCCAATAGACCAATTAAATCTTAATGGACATTAATAATCATCATCATCATCATATAAAACATATTATTAAAATTTATAATATACAAATTCATAAAATATAAAATAATTTTCATATAATATTAATCCCATATACAACATAATGAGATAACTAACTCAAATTTGTTAACATCCACAGGGGATAACAACAACCACCAACCATTAACAGTTACAAAGAAAAACATAATTAATTAAAACTGAGTGGTTCATATTACAATAAAAGAGAAATAAAAGCCATAGTTTATATAACTGTTCAACCAAAGAAACAATATGGCAGAAACAAAACTATGAAATTACATATTTCTAAACACAAACATTTCTATTTTTTTTATTTTATTTTTTTTGATTGTTTTTAAAAGATTTTATCTTTTTTTCATATTGCTCAAGATTTGATGAAGAATTGTTGGATCTGCAGATTTGAGTGGTTAAGTTTGTATAATCTTAATGTCGCAGAGTTTTTCGGCACCATAAATCCATTTATACATTCAGGAAAAAAAATTAAACAAAAAATAACGATTTTATCAAAATTTACATCACCACGTTCCAACTAAAACTCCAACACAATACAATAGAACGTTTAGCCAACGCCCTTTATTCTCGTTAACGATGATGTGTCGTCAAGCTCAGGTTGGTCATTCTACGTATTGCGAGCGCGTGAAAGTCTCCAACAATTGTTGGATGAGTTGCTTCCAGTTCAATAATGATCTCTATAAAGCACGAAGGATTTTGATCGATAATTTGAAAAGCAGCTTCTTTAGTCAAGGCGAGGCCAAATAAATAGGCCATCTTCAGAAAATCAATCGCTGTGTCTCTGGTTATAAGAAGCTTAGAAGCAAATTTGTCCAGCCTGAGCAGCAGAAGCTTTACTTCATACTGGTGTGCAAGTTGTATAAGGTCTCTAAT
>ML805043.1:70883-84440 GCA_009831015.1 Picea engelmannii | reverse complement strand
GATTACCATTCTTCTTTTTCCATTCATCCAACTCATTATGAGCATTGAATCACCAAAAACATGTAAGTTTGATATTCCTTAATGTGCAACCAACTTTAGTAGGAGTTTTACAATTAGAAGATTTGTCTTATTGTTTGTCCCTTGTCCTAATCTAGCTTTGAATCCGATGACATGAGAATCTTTTAGAAAATGAATTCCTCTAGTGGCATTGTTTGGTGGATTACCTTGATGAGCTCCATCAAAATACCCCCAATATCTAGATTTGGAAATAGGAGTGCATGGGTTAAAATTGTCTTAGAGGCTTGACTTTTGCATCAAATTTGAAATTTGAGAAGATAGTTTTTGCTCGGGAGGCACATTGAAAGGGAGGGATATGAATATCCTCAAAAATTCCTTTGTACCTAGGTAGCCAAATTGATCTGTAAACTATTGTGTATATTCTACTGGAATGGTCCATCACTACAAATCTTACAATATTCTGAAATATCTTATTATGGAATGTTTTTCTTAGATTCAAGTTTAATATTGTTGGCTTAATGCATGAAATACTAAAATAAACTGAAATGAAAAAATCTAAGCAAATGACACACCATCCATACAAAGAATGCAAGATGTAACATAGGAAAACCCAATACAAGAAAAACCCAACTAGAAGGTGAGGCATATACTTTGCTCTTTCCTTCAATTATGAATTGAAAATACAAAGGAAGGGGCACTCACTAGCGAGTTGCCATGGATATTGTGGGTAGTGTGGCTACTACATGATCTTCTACTTCCTCGGTTCTACCTTAGTATCCCACTCTCATATGCTTTTCTCAACTACGGAACAATAAGAATGGAACCCCTTCCTTACCTAGCAACTAAGTACTAACATAACATGATTGTTGTTTAAGGTTAGGGTTAGGGTTTTTGTATGCCTCAACTCACAATTAATGTTGGGGATTTGGACCCCCTAAAATTTTCTTGAGAGTCCACATGTGACTACCTCCATATGTGTGAGTAATGGAAGCAGACGCGACATCCACTCAATATCATGGTGATCAATAAGATAGGTGAACTTCCAAGAAGCATAACTTCCACATATGAACTTGTATTGAGGTGAAACTGACACTATTGGAAAGTTATCAATGTGTAGAACAATCTTTTAAGGCCTCAAACAAGCTCTGAAAGGTTTTAGACCCTAATTTACCAAAGCACGACCTACCCCAAAATGGGCTTTTCAAGCCAATGGATCTAATGTTTCCAACCAAAAAGTACCAAAATAGATGACAATATATATAATGATCCATTCTATATCAAAAATACCTCATGAGACAATTAAGGGAAGTCCTTTGAAAGCTTTAAGATTTTCATTTTGGATCCAATACTTGAGACAATCAACCACTATATATCCTTGCGAGTTTCCCTTTGTTCATGTCAGAGAGTCCATTTTAGCCCAACCTTCATTTGTAATGATGCAAGTTATTTGTGGATGGCCAATGTTTTCCACCTCTACTTGACATAGTCTATTCCATCTGCTTCACTAATATTTGTCTGTTTTCTTAAGTATTTACCCTGTAATGGTTGTGTTCCTAATTACCAACAAAATACTCGATCCTTGAATGGATATTTCATACTATCTTCCACCACTATTAAGGTTTTTCTAGTTTCTTTGGCAAATACATTGCTTTATATCCTAGCTTTGGAGTGTAAACCCCTAGCACCAAGTTTTTGGACCAGGTAAGTTCATTTTTTGTTTATTTAATTTGAACATGCGAACATGGCTCTTTTTAAATTTGTCAATACATGCTTCCCATTGCCTGTTCTCTTGCTTCTAGTCCTATCTTTTCTACATTCTTCCAATATTATTTCCATCTATATGAGGTTTCTAGGGAAGCTACTTGGGTTATGTTATAAATTCCTTCTCTATGAAGGGATGTTATCATTGCTTCGATGAGTTTGAAATCAACACCACTACCCATCCATGGATCCATCTCTATCCTAACCTCCATCCCATTTCCAACCCTCTGAAGTAGTTGGTTACCTATCAATGGGAAAAAATGTACCATTGATTTCCATATGAGAGACATTGTTGGTTGATTTTTTAAGACTTCTAATCCATTCTTCTACAATATTAAGCTCTAGATATTTTTGAACAAGAATTTGGTTCCAGAGTCCATCCTTTGAAATCAATCTCCACGCACATTTATCTATTAATTCTTTCCCAAAATGATAGATTTTTTTCATTCCCCATCCACTTAGGTCTTTTGGATTTGCTTTAGATTGTTACTTTACTAGAGGTATGCATTATGTATTCATATTCCTTGACCACATGAATCTAAATCTTGTTCTCATAATTTTCTCTAGTATACCTTTTGGGATATAGGGTGTGACAATAGAGTGGGATGGCCTCTAGTCTGATTTAACAAGAATTAATCTTCCGCCTCTAGATAACCATATGTTTTATTGGAGATTTATCCTCTTTTCCACCTTAGCTAGTAGTCATTTCCAGTCATTTATGCCATAGTCATTAGGTTTTATGAAAAACCTAGGTATTTAAATCCTTCCTAGAGGTTTTCACAATGATAATGGAAGAGATGTATGATGTTTATAATTTGAGGCTTCTGAAGCTCATTGAATCATATAGAGGATTTAGCATGTTGATTGTCATTCTTATAGCTAAAAAAGATAGATCTAGAATTTCTTTCATCTTATTAGAATCTCTCATAGACCCATCACCAAAATGAAAAACATCATCCACAAAAAGTAAATGAGTTAGGTTTAGAGCACTTCTAATTTTTATAGAGATCTAGTTGCTTGTTCTTTTTGCCTCAATTATTTCTCTATTGAGACCTTCAACTATGATAAAAAAGATAAACAAAGCCAAAATATTTCCTTGCTTGAGGCCTCTTGTAGGTCTGAAGATGTTACAAGTGAATCTTCCTGCGTACAAGCGGATTCCCTCTTGGTCTCTAGACTCCTAAGGCCAAGACATAAAAGTTCTTAACGTGGACACTGGCATCCTTTTTAGATCTAAATAATCTAATATACGAAGAGGAAGAAGAAATATGTGTACCTTGTTAACGACGTTTGTCCTCGCAAAGTCCAAGCTGAGCTCCAATTCTGAGCTCCTTAATAGGTCCTGTAGAACAAACAAAGATACAACAAGCTTCCTATTCTCCTGAGATTAACTCAAATACATATCTATCTATTGAAGACAAGTTCATGTGAAACAAACATAAACTTGAAAGAAACAGGCCAAGCATGTATATGTATTAATGAGAACAAATGAAGAGTACTTACAATCCTTTGATGAAGGTGTAGTAGCTTCTTCTAGCTCTCCTTGTCCAACCCCTTTTGTTCAAGTAATCTACATTGATTGTGCTTCAATGGCATCTCACTTATGGGATCATAAGTTTTGTGTAATTCTCAATCTCCATATATGCTTTCACCATAAGGAGGCATCCTTATATAGGCTTGGAGAGGCCTAACCACTTCAGAGATCTTTGGGATAACTTGAGGATTCCTCTCCTTCAGTTTTGGATCTCCCCTAAGATCATGCCTTGACCTCATATTCGAATCCAACCACCTTCAGATATTGAGGGTATTGTTTCCCTGATTTCCTCCAACAAACCAAAATTCACCCAACAAAGGCCAACGCTCCCTCAAAAAGGGACACGGAGCGTTGGAACACTCCCCTAGAAGAGGGTACAGAGTGCCAGTGCTCCCTGACAATATGTAGGGGAGCGCTCCCTTCCAAATTTGACTTTTGAGTGGCTTTTTCAGTGGCAAAAGGCTTGTACTCCTTGTCAATTGATTTCTCTTCTTCAAGACTAGTCTTTGAGGTGTCTTAAGTGTTTTTACGATGTCGTTAGAGAGACGACATAGACAAGATAATGTTTGTGACACTTGTGATATTTGTAATGACGACACTAGACATCATTGCAATGAGTGATTTTGATGTGTAACAGATTGCCCCCCAAAGTGCGAATTCAGAAGACGATGATGACTGAAGTACTTTGTAGACTTTTTCGAGCAAGGGTATGGACGCATAGAGGCTAGAAAACATTGCACACAACCATCAAACAAATATTATGACATGTTTCAAACCCAAGGAAAGCATACCTATGCTTGAGTGATAAAGACTTTTTAGGTATGGCTGCGATAAAATACATTGTGGATCCATAATTATATTGATAAAAGGTATAGACATTGAAGACACAATGTGGATCTATACTCCTATGACCTGAACTAATCGTAGCCATGAAGAATACACAATGGATCTAAGAGACGACAAGACATATCCACGACCAATACAAAGTGGATCTATGTTACAGTATATGTGTCATAGTTCAAAAGAACTCCTTCACAACCTGGGCAAAGTATACATAAGAGTGATAACTCAACCCAGGGTCTTCTTACTGATCCCGATGTAGTATGAATCTAACCATGTGAATAGATGTCCTGATGTCGAACATGGTAGAAACCACTTGATTACCGGTCAATGAGGTAAACAATTAACAAGTGTGAGGGAGATCAACATTGATGTCAATGATTCCCAAGGTACTCTAGTACATTCCGATGAATGTGAATGAATGAGATGAAGTCGAACATCCGTGGAATCACCCGATTAGGGGTCAATAATGTAAACCCACTATCGGACACGATGAGGCCTACCATTGAGGCATGCATGTCCCAAGGTACTAATTGGTTTCTAAGTCTAGTTCCTGGATAATGTGTTGAAGTCGACAGGAATAGACTCGTCGAAGGAGGGCCTTGATGTATCCCCCATCAACGACATGAAATGGAAATAGAGATGTAATTGGTAGATCAAATGAACATGGACTGACACGTGTATTGAAACAGGATATTTGTGATGGTTGACTCTCGAGGCAGATACTTCCCTTGAAAACTGAGGCATAACAACAGAAATGTGACATGGACCAAAAATTGATGATGCAGTGGATGCTGTGACTTTCGTCAGGTGACCCAAAGGAGTAAAAGAAACTCAAAGGATTGGCTCAGTGAAGAGGTTCAACGGATTAAAATGCATGCAAAGACAAAGTGTCGTGTTCAAGGGCGACTGTAAGAGTTACTAGTAGTGTTCTAAAAAACGACTTGGCTTGCTTCCTTCAATTTTTCCCCCATCCAGATAGATGAGTACCTCTTTTTAATTTAACGAGCTCGAGGAGGGTAACACATGCTCGATATGACTCACCTTCGGTAAGACCCTCTTCCTTTGTTTAGTGAACTGGAAGAAGTAAGGGTTCGGTCCCGTATGGGCCCTTCAATGTATGATTGTTTAACGAGTCCAGAGAAGGTAAACTCATTGGTTTTTCATATTTAGAGAGTCTGAAAACAACTTAAAGATGACTCCAAGTTTCTCCTTTTTCGTAATGTTAGTCTTGCGAGGCCGAAAAAGAGATAAATTATCACTCGAAATACACCCTTTCAAACCTTTTAACGAGTGGGAAAGGAAGCAAGATCACTCGACAATCTTTTCACATTTAGAGAGTCTAAAAAGAGTTTAAGAAGACTCCAGGGGGTTCCTTTTTCGTTTATCCATGCCGGTCTGAAAAAGAGATAAAAGTTTACCCGTCACATTCTTACATTTTTTAGCTTAAGAACAATCTAATATTATGCTCGTGAATGTGACAAGATAAAAAAACAAACAAAACTGCTCTGAAACCTGTCAATAATGTCAAAACTGCATTCCAGGGGATTAATAAGGCCTCTAAAATATTTTACAAACCCCAAAAACTATATGTTTAGGCAAAAAATGAAATGTATAATAGTAAAATGGGGTACAAAATGTCATTTACCATTTCATTTGTGCCAAGATTTGTAACAATGGAGAGTTTTCCATTTAGAGGTGAATCTTGTTTTGCTCGGTGTTGGAGCTATGGTCAACCATTTTCCTCGTTGTTTGGATCAAGTTGGTGTTCTTCTTCCCTTATTTTATTTACATGGTTCACATTTTCTTTTAAGAAAATAAATATGTATAAAAAATGATGCCCTGGGTCGGCCCAAGCGCCCAAAAAGCTCGGCGCTCCTTTAAAAGTCGTGGGGGAGTGCTGAAAGGCTTGGAAAACACCCCTCCTAGTCATTGAAGGGCACATTTATGCTATGGTGTAGTGGCTATGAGGGCGCTGTCCAAAAGACCACTAGCAAAAATGCCCAAAAACGGCCAGTGCGTGCTCAAAACGTGAAAAAGATTTTTTTTTTTTAATTTTGAACGTTTCAGTGGCCGATGTAAGGATGTCTGGGTGCCTTGATGTTCATGCAAAGAGGGTGTTGGCATTTTACAAAAGCAAACAATCATTTTTTAAAGTTTTGAAAATTTCCCAAAGATTGCTGAAAAATGTGATTTTTAATGAAAAAATTAATTGTTGATGCAGGTGATTTCGGCAACGATCATGCTTGAGTGGAAGAAAAGAGAGCATGACATCGATGATGTGGCCTCTTTGCAAAGTCCTCGATCAAGAGCCACATTGAGGGATTGTGGTATCCTCAAATATGTCAAAATGAAAAAAATGAAGAAAGAGGTCCTTCTTCTTGAGCATATGATCGGGTTGTGGAACGTTGCGGAACAAGGATTCCAGATGGGAACGCAACTTATTACCATCGAGTTGGAAGACGTGTACTTCATAACTGGTCTCTCAAAAATAGGGGCTCCCATAGTTCTAACCGGACAACGGGTACTTCTCGCGCTTGTGGATGAGTATCTGGCAAACCATTGTGTCCCAGGAGCGAAACTAGTGGGTGGCAGAATTGCGATCAAAGATATCAGGGATCTATCTCTTCGATCCATTATGTTTTCCATTACAAGTATAGCGGGAAGTACGAGTGCACACGTAGTTTCAAGATCACAAGTGGCCTATGGTTTACAATGTCTAGAGCCAACATTGTTTAACTGGAGCGCAGGGTTCCTTCAACACGTGAAGGAACAGATTACGAGATTCAGATTAGGGAAGCAGAAGAAGTTCAGATATGGTTCATTCTTGGTTTATTTCTTCTTAGAACGCATTCTTGGGATGCAACCTCAGATTGCATTACCGATACGGCCAGTGAGAGAACCACGTATGGAGTGGTGGACCAGCTTGTCTCCGAGACTAGGCCCAGATTTAGAATTCAGATTCACCGGTGATTTCTTCGCTTGGCTGAGACACCAATTGATCGTGATAGAAGACTTTCCATACACCAGAGTATATTTTTGGGGCAACATGGACTTGGTTCTTCCAGAAGGCGAGGATTGGGATGCGTCAGGTAAGAAACCAAACTGATCTTGTCAAGTGTTTTTAATTTTTGAATGTTATAATTTTTTTTAGACTACATAGAAGAGTCTTTAACAGACGTATTGTTTCATCATGCAGATAGAGGAGCAACACATCTAGTAGAGATGCCAACACTGGGGCATCGTGGGGATGCTCAGATAACAGTAGATCAAGGGGTAGCGGTAGGAGGTCTCTTGGAGGTTGAAAGAAACCTCCAAGGTCTCACGATGGGTATCCCTCCTCTCAGGAGGCGGGAAGTGCCACTACATCTACAAAGACACACTATGGGAGTGTCTGAGAGTCTTAACTCTTTACTGAGGTGAATAGCCCGTGCAGTGATATGTTACTCGCAGCATAATGTGATGCATGGAGATTAGGATCTTCCTAATGATTGGAAATTCTGTATGACGATGTTTATGGGTGTGAAGACCCACATTTTTCCTATCTATGTACCATTTTTGATGTAATCAAACTTTTTTCAGTCACGCCGTATATATATACATTTCCGAGTTTTTACAATGCCAAATGATGTTCAAATGATGATGTATTTTATGTGGTGTGTTTTAATTTACATGATGATATGTGATGCGATTCATTTCCTTTATGAAAACTTATCTATGTGCAAGATATCTATCCATAATGTAATTTGCTAACGAATCCGAAATGGTATTGAGTTATCTTGTTATGTGTCGGTATTCGATAAAATCAAATGTTCATTCAAGACGTCGAACTCGTAGGTGGAGTCATAGCAGGATAGGATTGCGAATAGCGTAGATTCGATTGAGTTGACAGACCACGAGTTGAGAGTCCAGATTGACAATCATGTGAGAAATGCATAGGGAGGATGCTTCGGTTAAAATTATGATGACATCGTGATATTTTGCCATGTTATTAGCTGCAAATCCTAAACAAATACCTCTGGAACTCGCCAACTCGTCAGAGTGGTAAATGACACAAGTTGTGGAAGAAACGTTCTGGGTGTGTCGACTAGCACCATCCGCAAACCCGACAAAGATAGGAAATGAAGATGCCATCTGTGCATGAAAACAAAAGACATAGTGTAAGAGGCTAAGGCAAAAACTCGAGCACGTAAAAGAAAAAGACACACCAAACTAAAAATACAATAGTGTACAAAGCACGTATGTCAGATGTTCTATGCATAGTACTTCTTCAGGTAAAGCCCGTTCCGAGGCTCACCCAGGGAGATCCCGTCGTAGTCCACTAACTCGTAGGCGCCTCTATGTAGAACACATTTCACGATGTAAGGACCATGCCATAGAGGTTCTAACTTACCCATCCCTAACTTGTCATGAGCTTGGTCATAAACGAGGACTAGGTCTGCTTCTGCAAAAGTGCGAGGATGGACAGACTTGTCGTATTGATTCTTGATTTGTTTTTGATATGTCTCATTGACGAGAGCAACATCACAACGTGTTTCATCCAACCTAGTCAAGTGTAAGAAACGTTCTTCTTCAACAGAAGTTTGGGGCAGGAGTTCTACTTTGAGTTTTAACGAAGGAATTTCGCACTCAATTGGTAAAACAACTTCTATGCCATATACTATCTAGAAAGGAGTGAAACCAGTAGCAATGTTTACTGAGGTTTGGTAGGCCCAGAGAGTGGAGAAAAGTTGTAGATTCCAGGATGTCTTGTTGGCCCCTACCATCCATTGGATCATAGTTTTGAGGACTTTGTTGATGGATTCAACTTGTCCATTCGCTTGAGGATAGTACGGGGATGAGTTCTCATGGAGAAAACCCAACTTGGCATGCAACTGGCTCATCATATGGTTTTTAAAGTGTGAACCATGATCAGTGACAATGGTGTGTGGAACACCAAAATGAGTGATGATGTGGTTAAAAAGGAAAAGAGTCGTAGTACGACCATCATTCAGAAAGGTAGGCATAGCCTCAACCCATTTTGTAAAGTAATCGACGACAATAATTATATAACCATGCTCCCCAACTGAGGTAGGCTTACATTGCATGAAATCAATGCCCCATTTGGCAAAGGGGTCGATGGATACAATGGGATGTAGCAAAGTAGGGTGGGTTCATGCCTTTTTGTGAAAAACTTGTCAGGGTGGGCATTTTTTGACTGCCTCAATACAATCTTTGAAAATTGAGGGCCAAAAGTAGCCGGCACGTAAAATTTTCTGAGTGGTAGCCA
Source organism: Picea engelmannii (assembly GCA_009831015.1). Lineage (NCBI taxonomy): Eukaryota > Viridiplantae > Streptophyta > Pinopsida > Pinales > Pinaceae > Picea > Picea engelmannii. The sequence goes on along the minus strand of ML805043.1, from coordinate 75,018 downwards.
TCCCAGAAAGATGACCATCACAAGCTCCAAGGTGACAGTCATTAAGCACGCATTCAACCTCTTCATGAGTTAGACAACATCATTGGATAGTGTCAATGCCATGACGGTATAAAGTGTCATCGATAATAAGGTAACGATGAGAATGGTGGCGGATACAATGACACTCTTCACGAGAGATATCGGGCTGAAAACGTTGGGTCTGGAGATAAAGAAAAATATCTCCATACCACGGATCAGACGTGCTAATGAGGAACAAAGTTTCATTTGAAAGAGAATCTTTGGGCTCAATATCTTCATCAGCACGGGTAAAGTCACAAATAAGCTCTGCAAACACCAGGGACTTTTTAGCTTTGGATTTAGTGAACTTGAGATCAAATTCCTAAAGGATAACGATCCATTTCGAATATTTGCCCCCAAGAACTTGACGTGTCAAAATGTGGTACATGGGGTTTGAGTCCGCAATAACCGTGGTGGTGTGTAGAAAAATGTAGTGATAGAATATCTGGACAGCGATGACGGCTTCTAGAGCCAACTTTTCAACATGTGAATATCTGAGCTCTGGACCAGATAAACTTTTGCTCAAATAATATATCACGTGTTCCTCGCCGTGAGGGTCCTCTTGAACTATTACCATGGCAATAGTGGAAGTGGAGGTTGCTAAGTAAAGGATATAGTCCTTTGTGTAATTTGAAGGATGTAGCAAAGGAGCGTTGGTTAATGCATGCTTAAGAGCAGTAAACGAGCATTCAATAGTGTCATCCCAAACAAAAGGGGTGTCTTTCTATAACAAGCGCATAAATCCTTTTGTAATCTTAGCATAGTTACAAATGAAACGACGAAGAAAGTTTGCTTTCCCTTGCAAACTTTGGTGTTGTGTCAGATTGTTAGGTGGAGGTAAAGCCAATATAGCCTTAATTTTTAAGGGATCCACCCAAATCCCGTCTTTAGAAACAACGAAGCCGAGGAGTCGGCCTGATTCTCCAGATTTCAATAATTTCTCAACTTCTGCCTTAATTTCCGCAGTCTTCTTAGGATGGACTGGGTGGAGTTTCTGTTGAATAGGTTTTACACCTGGGTAGGTTTTAATCTCATGCACAATGATCGAAGGATTGATCCCTAGCATCTCTTCATATCTCCAAGCAAAGACATCACAAAATTCTTTAAACAAAGCGGTATAGGAAACCACTTCCTCGAGTGTACAATTAATGTCGAGATTAATATTTTCTATGATACCTTCCTTGATCAAAATATCTATTTTGACTATAGAGGTAATGTTTCCTAAATTCCCTTCAGAAATAACATCTTCTGTAAGTATAGGTGATTGGGGAAATTGGACAACATCAGGGGGTAAGATAGAGTGTATATCTTCCTGGATTTCTTCGAGAGGTGGAAGAAAAGAGGATCGATGATGGCTATCATCCCAAGGTATGTTGTCAATGCTAAGCATTTCCATTATTGATTCATCAGAAGGAAAGATTTGGAAAATGTAGTCGAATGTAGACGTCAAGGAATTTAACCACGATGGCATCGAGTAGCTGTCAGGTGCCAATAGATGTTGGTCACTCGAGGAGGGAGATGTGGATTGGATGGAAACGGATGAGGTTTTGGTTGGACTAAGTGGCATGGTGTCACCTAGTGAATCGAATTCCAATGGACTAGGTACAATTCAAGGGTTAGATGATTCCAAAGATTGGTAAACCATAGTTGAAATCATATTGATTGTAGAAACATGATGTGTGGTGGGTGGAAGTGGTGTAGGGAAGGTACCCATAAGGCTAGAGTCTTTCAACAAGCCAACACCAACCCTTTCATACGTGATCTTGTGATCTCCCAGAAAGGGAATATTGTTGGTAGCAGGAGTGTGAGCGTAAGGTGTACATAAATCTAACTGATTGACGGTGACAATTTTTCCTTGATAAGGAAATTGCACACATCGAAATACTGACGAAGCAACATCATACATAGCATAGAACCAACTTCTTCCAAGCAATAAGTTGCAATTGAGGGGAGCATCGACCACCTCGACATCAATAGAGACGGATTTTCCACCCAATTGGACAGACAAGGACTGCAAAAGTCCATGGGGATGAAAACATTGCCTGTCGAATGCAAGTAGCATCGTTGGGGATTTGTTACGTGGGCGATTTTAAGATTTTCCAGTAGGCTAAAGACATGACACATGTAGAGGCTTCCTCATCCAAGATAGTTCGGTGGATTTGTTGATTATGAACAACAACGTCGACTTGGAAAGAAAGTTGATGAGAGAGTTGAGGCGGGAAATTGTCCAGGTTAAACATGATAGTGTTGGACAACTCGGGATAAAAAGCGCCAATAGCGGCCAAGAGCATTCTATGTTGACTGGGATAGTGTTGTAGAACTTCTAACGCAGACATAGCACACGGTGCTTGTGCCATATCTTCAACAATGTTGTAGTTCTGGGCGACACATGAACTAGGATTAAAGGTAGATTTACGGATAGTTCTCTTAGGAGGGCGTAAGATAGAGTCGAACGCAGGTTTCTCAATTTGAAGTGGTCCGGACGGAGGACTAATTGACAGAGGAGTAATGGAGGATGGTGATGGATTCGGTAAAGTACCGTTAGTGACTTTTCCTTTGTCAGGTTTAACTGGAGTGTCGTAATGTAACACACACACTACGGGAACTAATATTTTTCAGCTTTTTCCTTCTTTTTACCGAGGAACATAATCCCCGAATTCCTATGGGGCCTGAGGCAGACCCTACCATCCCTTATCCTTACCCATGTGATCGTTGGCTATGACCATAGGCCTTACCGGAGAGGTGTTTCCAGCTTTCGCAATTCGGGAAATCGCGATGCATGTGTTCCCCTACTCTCTTGTCTCTCGAAGTGCCGAAATCCAAAAGGAACCAATAGTTTGTCACATCTAACAATGCCTCGGATTAAAACCTGGCATCCCACCTTTTGGAGTTTTGCGTATCGGGTTTTCGCGGTAGAAGAGGACGATGGGTTCATACCCTTCGGTTTCCAGGTGCCGAAACATCGAAAACCAAATCTACATGCGCTAAGCCATATCGAGATTTCACAAGTCGGGAATTCGGGACTGGCGTGTACCAGGGACTTGCTTCTAGATATCTCGAGTGCCGAAATACCTAGACATCAAGACGTATCCGTGTTATTATTATTTCGGGGTTTCGCAAGTCGGGGTTTCGCGATATGCACAGACAGGAGGTCTCACACTTAGGTTTCCTGGGAGCCGAAACTCTTAAGCCTGTATTCATCGTTAAGGTCATTTCGGGGTTTCATAAGTTGGGACTTCGCGACTGGCGAGTACAAGGGAAATGACCCTTGGGTTTCCCGAGTGTCGAAAGACCGAAACATCCAAACTCTAGACACGCTATGCCATTTCGGGGTTTCGCAAGTTGAGATTTCGAGACTGGCGAGTACAAGAGACTTGCCCTTAGATATCCCGGGTGCCAAAACACCGAAACACCATATATCATCCACGCTATTATCTTTTCGGGGTCTCGCAAGTCGGGATTTCAGGACTGGCGATTACAAGAGAACTTACCCTTAGGTATCCCGAGTGCTAAATCACTGAAACATCAAGACTCTAATCACGCTACACTATTCTGGGGTTTTGCAAGTCAGGATTTCGGGACTGGCGAGTACAAGGAAACTGACCCTTAGGTTTCCCGGTTGCCGAAACACTGAAACACCAATACTTATCCACGCTGGACCTTTTTGGGGTTTCATACTTTGGGATTTTGCGATTGGCGAGTACAAGGGAACTTACCCTTGGATTTCCCAGGTGCCGAAACACCGAAAGACCAAACTTTGAGGGAACCATTCTTGCTGGTGCAAGGTCTCCAGACTTAGGCCATAAAATCCTTCAACGGATTCTTAGGTAATTATCACCAGGCTTGGGGACATGACTGAAAGGCCTTCTTAACTTATCGAGCTATGAACTCTGTGACAGGGGCGAGGTAAGCTTAGCTATTTACTTAAATGGTAGTCCTTTCGAGGAACTCACTCCGGCTCTGGAATAGTGAGGGAACCTTCCCAGAAGGAGGTGCCTTCGGGGAAATCCAACCAAGACATCGCGTGAGTCAAGTAAATGGGACAGATCTCCCGAGAACAGACTCAGAATCTGAACTT
>ML805043.1:53418-63879 GCA_009831015.1 Picea engelmannii | reverse complement strand
AGCCACTCTTCTGTTTCCAGTCTCCACGAGACTCTGCCCGATGTCCATATTGTTCATGACAATATGTTGCCTTTCTTATAGTGTCTTCTAGGGTCTTTGGCTCGTCAAATTCAATTCGGTTCCGGTATTCCTTGGGTAGCCCAATGATAAAGCGTTGTGCCTTCGCCTTCTCTGCTTTGATGTAGGGTACATATCTCAACAAGTCGAGAAATTTGTTGACATACTCCTCCATGGTAAATTGTCCGAGTTTGAGTTCATAGAACTCTTTAGCCTTCTCATCGAAATACCTTTCCGACAAATACTTCTTCCGGAAGTACTTCTCGAATCGTTTCCAAGATAGGTCTTCCTCGCGGACCCCTTTCATATTCTTAAGGTCTTCCCACCAAATGGAAGCCTTTTCGTTCAGGTTGAAAGTGGCCACTCGGGCCTTCAAGTTCTCTAGAAATCATGGACTCTGAAATATTTCTTCAGTCCAAGTAGCCAAGCCTCAGCTTCCTCTCCCATCTTTATCTCGCCATCGAAGGAGGGAGGTTTGGCCTTTTTGAATTCCTCAAATTTATGACTCTTAGAAGTCTTTTACTTCTTCTGTTTCTTTTGAGAATAGGAACTGGTCCTGCTGCTGGAAGAGCCTTCTGAATCGCCAGCTTCCTTCTCAGTGGAATCGTCTGGCATTGGTCCTTTACCTCTGGGGTGGACCTTTCTGGATGTGCTTCTCTCAGTGTGACCACTGACACGACCATGATTCTGCATCTCAGGTTCATGTTGCATTTGTCGCTGTAGGTTGGATAAGCTCTGCAGTAGAACTGCATTAATTTTGGTTTGCTTTTCTTGTTCTTTCATCATCCTTTCATTATCGGCCTTGCAGCTTTTCAATTCGACCATGAGACTCCTCACAGTCTCAGCTAGGTATGGAGGGGTTCCTATTGCTCTTCTTTCGTCAGACTCTTCATCTTTGTTGTGGGAGCCTTCTCCCACCTCTTGGTGAGTCACCATGCTCTACGTTTGTAGATTCCCGCGGTTGATCGTCCGCTTGAGTGAAAAGAAAAACAATGGATATTAGCCAAGAGTTAAATACATTTTATAATTTGCGCAAGATTTCATAACTCTTTCACATGCATACACAGTCGGGTTCTCATTTTCCAAGTTTTTTTTAATCCTGGACAAGAGAGTTAAGTCAGGGGATTACTCCTCATAGGAGTGTTTTGAACAAGGTTTATGCGCGACTCGTGCATGAGCCCAATCAGGTCGAGTGTTGTAACCATGCTTTGATACCACTTTGTAACACACCCACTACCTAAATCAAATTTTTCCAGTCCTCTGACGGAATCGAGCCCTTAAATAACCATGGAGACCCAATCGCAAACTGGTTCTCTCTTTCTTCTTCTTCGTTCTCATGCGATCGCGGGTCGTGATCATGGTCCAATTTGAACGTAGTGCCTATTTGGATTTTGCGCCTGGGCGCTACAGTAATGTCCAAACGTTAGACTCTGCAACCACCGAAGCCCACCAGAGCTAACTTGCGTCCCATAGGGATGAATTCCCACGGGGTCAGTGAATGACCAATAGGAATAAACCTCAACGGGGTAGAGAATCGCCAATGGGAACAAGCCCCGTCGCGCGTTTGGGGTAATACAGGTGGCGAGAGAAGAACACGACATGGTGGACGCCATGACAGGAGGGGCCCCACTTCATACGTCACACTATTCCGGACCACCCCCCCCCCCTCATTAAAGGTAGAATGGAAAGGGGGGTCTGGAATCCACTGGGAAAACGTTGATCACGATGAGTGAATCTCGACCGTTCGAGAGTTGCATGTCCAATTCCGGACCCCCCCCTACCGCTAAAGGCAGAACAATAAGGGGGCTTCAGAATGGAACCTCAGTCGTAGATCTGGATGCGTGGACTCTGGCCGTCCAGATCTGTTCGCCGCTTATCCTAAATCATATTCACGTCTTGGCTTAAGTTGACGTCTTGTTTCCACATTTAACGGTCAGGACAGAGTCGGATATCCTCCGAAATAATCTCTCCCGTCCATCAGCGTTTTTCCCAAGGGTGCTAATGATTGCCACGCGTCCTTCTTAATTGGGTGGTCCCGATTAACTCTCGGGGTTTCAGGACTTTCGATGTCCTGGTTCCTTCGACCTCAGAAATGTTGTTTCCCCGATTTTTCGACTCTCGTCAGATCTTCGACACCTGTCCCTCTGAACGGGCGGCTCGGATTATGTCGGGGTTTTCACCTGGGACTTCCCCATCCTCTTGTCCCTGGAAATGCCGATTTCCCGATGCGCCAAACGCCGATGGCGCTTGTTCTCCACCACGTGTCCTCTGCCAACGGACGGTCCTGATCTTGCCGGGATATTGCGGATCGCGATTCCAACATGTAAGAGTTTCACGCCTTCGAAAACTCCGATTCTCCGATCCCCAACTCCTCGGGATATCCTGACACGCGTCCCAAATAATGGGTGGTTCTGATCTTGTCGGTAAATCGCAGATCGCGATTCCGTATGACAAGATTTCTTTGTGCTCGGATACTCTGATTCCCCGATCCCCGACTTCCGGGATCTGTTGACACGTGTTCCACCTAATGGACGGCTCAGAGCTCATCGGGATATCGCGGATCGCGATTCCAAGCGGCAAGATTTCTTTTCTCTCGCAAACCCCGATTCTCCGATGCTCGACTTCTTTGGATCTCCTGACACGCATCCTCAACTATGGATGGCTCAGATCCTCTCGTGGCTTCGCCACTCGCGACTTGGAGCATCCAACTTTTGGACTCCTACCCCGTGAACCTTCGAGCTCACGAAATCCTTGGATCTTTGCCACCTGTCCTCCTTGGATGGACGACTCTGATCCTTTTTGCCCCTATTCACGAGGATTAACCCTCATCTATCTCCCTATAGATCCAACGACTGTCGGGTTTTTGAGCTAAGATCTGACGGTTCAGATCGGTCCCGATGCCGTGCCCTTTCCTACTACTCTTTGGACGTGGAAAAACTGACGGTCCAGATGTTCTCATGGAGTCTGGGAGTTTACGATTCAGATTTCCTCGCTATTCACGTAGATAGGGAAAAAGGGTTAAGGCGATTAACACCCTCATTCATTCCTACGATTTAAAAATCGTGAATGACTGCAGGTTCCCCGACAGGATCTCATCCATTGATTAACACTTATCCTTACGCTGCTGCTTCGGGATTTTTAAGAGGGTCGTTCCTCTTCGTTCAGGGTTGTTAAGACTTGCACATTCAAGTCCTTTTTCCGGGTTCTTGGTAAGCCTTTCTACGAGGGAAATCTCTGTGAAGAGATCTGTACCGGGCATCCCTGAAGACGGATAAGGGAAAGCAACTTCCCGAGAACGGGCTGGGAACCTAACTTAGCTCAATCTAGGCATAAATAAAATTGCTTTATCCCCGCACATCATGCGTGGTTTCCTCTGTTGTGAGCATATATCTATTCATTCTTATCAAACACTACATAAACATTCTTACATAGAAATCATTCATAATTACATAGTTCTATGAGCATATGTGTCAGCATATGAATTTCAGGATGCAATATGAACAAAACACTTATCAGAAATGACTTCAGAAATGGGTGCAACTGCTGAGAGGGGTGCTCGTTTCCACCCAACCGTAGGCTCAACGACTCCCAACGGATTTACCACTAGCCACCCCCGAGCTGAGACCACGATGCTCTGAGACTGCGTCTCTCTGTCTGCCAGTGACCAGGAGCGAAGGTTGCAATCCTTCCTCTCTGCTATCACTCACTCCGCGTAAAAACTGCCAGAGTTCCCCTCACATCTGCCCCCTCAATCGCCTCTGCCATACGCCTTATCCTCTCGCGAGGTTGTGTGTGGCGCGATTTCCCTCGCACTGATCAGGCTTGACGGCTCTACGGATGGGCGGTTCACCATTCCATCCCTCATCAAGCCATCCGCCTACCAGTCTGCGAGCCATTAATTTTCAGGGCCAGCGAGCCGCTTTTGGTTCTCCAGGCTAGTGGAGTCCAAATACGGTATTAAATTCTCGGTGGAAGTTAACGCCACCTTTTCAGGTGCCTTCCACCGCCATCGTGGTCTCTTTTTCTTTTGCACATCCCCTCATCAGCAGTCCTGCAATAAATTCAGAATGTTATTCACATTCATTGACCTCTTCCTCAAGGTCCATTTACATCACATATTCATATTTATGAGTTTGCCATAGTTCTTGGCCAGTCCAGTTATATTTACNCACATCCCCTCATCAGCAGTCCTGCAATAAATTCAGAATGTTATTCACATTCATTGACCTCTTCCTCAAGGTCCATTTACATCACATATTCATATTTATGAGTTTGCCATAGTTCTTGGCCAGTCCAGTTATATTTACAAGTTTGGGGGAAACAGGGTGTTACAAACTGCTGAGAGGGGTGCTCGTTTCCACCCAGCCGTAGGCTCAGCGACTCCAAATGGATTTACCACTAGCCACCCCCGAGCTAGACCACGATGCTTGAGACTCAGTCTCATACTTCCCGCTCGTTGGAAGTCCAGGGAAGGTTACTCTCCTTCTCCTCTACTCATGACTCACTGTATTTCCCGGAGTTCCTCTGGTTCTCCTTCCATGATTCATGTCGCGCGTGTGTGTGTGTCTGTATGCTCCTCTCTCCCCCCTTCCACACTTATTTCCTCCTACGAGGTTGCATGTGGCACGAAATTCCCTATCCGATGTTCATGTCTGAGAGCTTCTACGGATGGGCGGTTCGCCCCATCCCCTCATTTACTCTTGAGGAGCCTCCCCACCTACCATCCAGGTGGGTAATTCATTTCGGGGTCTGAGAGTGAGCTTTGTTTTTCTCGATCATGTACAACCCAATATGGTTTTGGTTTGGTGGAAGTTAATGCAGCCACTCCCGGCCCCTTCCACCACCTCTCATTAGCCATCGTGGTCTCGTTTCAGCACATCCCCCTATCAGCAGTCATGCAACATATATTCATACATCATTTACATTCCTCGGAGATTTTATACAAAGGTATGTTAAATCAAGCATTCACAATCTTTAAGTTTGCCATAGTTCTTGGCCAGTATAGTTATTTTTACAGACTGGGGGAAACAGGGTGTTACAATTCCCTCCCCCTTAAAGGAACATCGTCCTCGATGTTCTATCTATCAATATGACATGTATGTACAGGGGTAAACAAAATCGGATATGCTCTTTTCATGGCATCTTCCATTTCCCATTTAGCCTTATCTGGGCCAAAATGTTTCCACTGCACCTTGACCTATGCAATGGTTCGGTTCCTGAGCGGGGTTTCCTTTCTATCCAATATGTATTGAGTTTCTGGTAGGAATTCTCCCTCCGATTCCACCTAGATCACATACCAATCAATTATATGATTAGAATCATGTACATTTTTCTTCAATAATGAAAAATGGAAAACATTATGTGCTTTTACTGTGGGAGGAAGTGCTAGCCTATAGGCTACAGGTCCCACTCTATCTAGAACTTCAAAGGGTCCACAATACCGAGGTGCCAAATTGGTACAAGCTCCCATCCTCAGGGAACTCTTCCTGGGCCTAACTCTGAGATATACGTGGTCTCCCGCCTGGAACTCTCTTGGAGTTCTTCTTCTGTCGGCGTAGCTTTTCTGTCGGTTCTGAGCGACCTTTAGATTTTGTTTTATCTGAGTCACTTGTTGTTCCATTTTGTTCAACATGTCGGGTCCAATGGTAACTCTATTTATGAGATTACTCCAACTGACTAGAGTGTTGCACGACCTACCATAGAGGACTTCGAAATGACTCATCTTTAGGGATTCTTGGTAGCCGTTGTTGTAGGTGAATTCCACTAGTGGCAGGTAGTCTTCCCACTTTTTGGGTTGATGCATTACATGCATCCTGAGCATGTCTTCTAATATTTGATTCACCCTTTTCGTCTGTCCATTGGTTTGAGGGTGATAGGCTGTGCTAAATAGTAACTTGGTCTCCAGACCAGCCATCAGTGATTTCCAAAAGTTGGAAGTAAATTTCGTGTCTCTGTCAGACACGATCTCTTTCGGCATACCATGCAGTCTGAATACCTCCTTCATGAATACGTTGGCGAGGTCTATTGCCTTACAAGTTGACTTGATGGGGATAAAATGAGTGGACTTGCTCAATTTATCCACCACTACCATGATGGAATTATTCTGTTTGGTTGAAGTTGGTAATCCAGTGATGAAATCCATTGAGATGGTTTCCCATTTCCATTCTGGGATTCGTAGAGGTTGTAATAATCCTGTTGGGTGTTGATGTTCTTCTTTCACCTATTGGCATTCTATGCATTTGGATAAGTACTCAGCTATGTCTTTCTTCAATCCAGGCCAATAGAAATGTTTCCTGGTGGCCGTGATCATCTTCTGGTATCCTGAATGACCAGTGTAGGGTATTTTGTGCAGTTCATCCATTATGAACCTCTTCAAGTCGTCACAATCTAGGATATACAATCTATTTCTGTAAGTGAGCAGAGCTCCTTCCATCATCTGGTAGCCTCCATACTTTATTCCTGTGGGTTCTTGCTATAGGTACGAGGTCACGGTCTGGAATAATGTGTCTATCTCTTGTGCATTTCTGATTCTTTCCTTGACATTCGTCTCGTAGGTGCTTACCGTTGCCAGGTGAATTGTTTTCATGCTTCTGCTAAGGGCATCACTCCTTTCCCTTAATATGTTTGATTTCAAAATCAAACTCCCTGAGGAGGGCCATCCACCTAGCTTGTCTGGCATTGAGCTTTGGTTGGTCAAACAAATATCACAATCCACAGTGGTCTGTCATAAGTACAAACTTTCTTCCCAAGAGGTAATGCCTCCACATTTTTAAGGCATGCACTATGGCGGCCAGCTCTAGATTTTGGGTCACATAGTTGACCTCATGCTCATTCAATTTTCAGGATTCATAGCAGACCACACTTCCTCCTTGCATAAGGACTCCCCCGACCCCTTCCTTATAGGCATCTTTGCACACGAGGAAGTAAGCTTCGGAATCGACGATCTTCAGCACGGGTGTATGGGTCAGTAGATGTTTCAGGGTTTGAAATCTTTCTTCACATTTTTGTGTCCACGTGAATTTTGTCCCCTTCTTTTGGAGGGTAATGATTGAACATCCAATCTTGGAGAATCCTTTTATAAATCTCCTATAGTATCTTGCCAAGCCCATAAAGGATCTGATATCCAAAATGTCCTTTGGGGTAGGCCATTCCATGATAGACCTGATCTTATCAGGGTCTACTGCTACCCCTTCTTCAGACAGGACATGGCCTAAGTAATGTATTTGCTTCTGGAAAAAGTCACACTTGCTAAATTTGGCATAGAGCTGATGTTCTCTTAGCACTTGAAGCACAAGCTTAAGGTGTTCCTCATGTTCCTCTCTATTCTTGGAGTAAATTAATATGTCGTCAATAAAAACCAACACAAATTTGTCTAGGAATTTGCTGAGCACATTGTTCATCAAGCACATAAAAGTGGTAGGGGCATTGGTTAACCCAAATGGCACTACCATGAACTCATAGTGACCATATCTCGTCCTGAAGGCAATTTTGTGGATGTCTCCACCCTTGATTCAGACTTGATGGTACCCATATCTCAGGTCAATTTTCGAAAAGATAGAGGTACCTCCCACTTGATCGAACAAGTCATCGATCCTGGGTAAGGGGTACTTGTTCTTTATGGTTACCTTATTGAGTCATCTATAATCTATGCACAGTCAGAGGGTACCATATTTCTTTTTCACAAATAGGACTGGTGCTCCCCATGGAAACACACTGGGCTGGATATAGCCTCTGTCCATCATTTATTTCAGTTGCAATTTAAGCTCAACTAGCTCAGGTGTGCTCATCTTGTAGGGTGTCCTAGACACTGGCACCGCTCCTGGTGCAAGTTCTATTGAGAAGTCAATGTCCCTTCTCGGAGGTAGACCCGGTACCTCTTCCGGAAATATATTTCTGTATTCTCTCAGTGTGGGGTGGTCTTCGAGGCTTGGTTTGTCACCTTCAATTGTTTTCAACACTTCTATTGCATATAGTGGACATCCTTTTCTGCAATACCTTCTCATTTGAAGAGCTGATATTTGTCTCACCGAGACAGGTTTTTGGATCCCTTGAAGGGTTATTCTCCTTCCTCCTTCGCTTACACATTCCAAGGTTTTATGGTAACAGTCCAGTTTGGCCTTATGAGTGGCTAGCCAGTCCATACCAATCAATATATCATACGATCCCAAGGGTAATACATTAAGGGTTGCTTCAGTGGGGAATTCGCCCATAATGAATTTGCAGGCTGGTATGGCCTCCGCTACCCTTCTTTTGGTTCCAGTGGATAACTGTACCAGCCATGGCTTGGCATTTTTATGTGGTTGTAGTTTACATTTATCAATAGCCTTAGGGGCTATATAAATCAAATTTGAACCAGGGTCAATCAAAATAGACACTAGATGGTTGGTGATCATACCTTCGATTTCCACCACTGAAGCTTGGTGGTCAGTTTGGTTATTATCCAAGGCTACATAAATTTGTGGCACACTCCTGGCCACGTCATTGATGGTGGTAGCTTCTTGAATGTTGTAAATTCTTCGGCTGTTCTGTTGTCAGTGCGGGCAGTCCCTCAGTAGATGTTCTTCTCCACAACCCCAACATTTCAAAGGTTCTCTCTTTGGGTTATCAGTCTTTACTGGGGAGATCCAGAAGTTTTATTTCCTCTTAAGGAGGGAAAGTTTTGCTGCTGTACACTTCAGGCTGGGAAGCTCATCCTTGAGTTATTTTTATAGTCCTTAAATCTTGGGGATTTAAACCCCCTTTTCTGGAATCCCGAACTATTCTTCTACCTCTAGCCTTCACGAGGTCCTGTCCGATGCCCAAGCTGTTCATAACAATATCTTGCCTTTCAGATAGTATCTTCTAGGGTCTTTGGTTCATCAAATTCAATTCTGTTCTGATAGTCCTTAGGTAGTCCACTGATGAATCGTTGCACCTTTTCCTTTTCCGCTTTTATGTAGGGTACATACCTCAGCAACTCAAGGAATCTGTTGAAATATTCCTTTATGGTGAGTTGCCCCAGCTTGAGTTCATAGAATTCTTTAGTCTTTTCATCGAAATATTTTTTCGATAGACACTTCTTCCTAAAGTATTTCTCAAACCGTTCCTGAGACAGGTCTTTTTCGTGAATTTTTTTTACATTCTTAAGGTCTTCCCACCAAATAGAAGCCTTTCCATTCAAGTTGAAGGTGGCTACTCAGGCCTTCAAGTTTTCTGAGACGTCATGGACTCTGAAATACTTCTTTAGTCCAAGCAACCAGGCCTCCGCTTCCTCTCCCTTCTTTATTTCATCGTCGAAGGAGGTGTTGGTTGTGGAGCTTGATTTTCTTCCTGATTCAGAGGTCCTTGCTTTCAGTCGTGTTTATACCCCATAAAGTATTTACACCCCAGAAGTATGTACACTCTTCCACGCGGGGGAGTACAGAGGGGGGGTACCCCCTCTTCGGGGTCACGGGGGGCTATCCCCCTAGCTGGGGGGTCTGGGGGCAAGCGGGCCCCCAGCGGGGGTTCGTGGGCAAAGCCCCCGAAGCAAAAATTGCCTTGTAAAAGTATATTGTAATTTCATTGTAAATATGGACCGTTCATTATAAGGTCACAGATCTAATGATAGAGATTATGTAAGGGTTTTTTTCCCTAGAAGGCAACCCTCTTTTATGAGGGAAATGTATTGCAGCTATGTATGAAGGTGAATATTGTATTCTGAGAGAGGAGACTGTGAGAGAAAGAAGAGGAAGTTACATCAGGTTTTGCTGTAGGTTGTATCCCTTCATTTGCTGGATAATAATAAAGGAAGGACTTGACAATTTCTCTGGTGGACATAGCCCACACTGGGTGAACCACGTAAATCTGTGTCTCTCTTGTATTGTGTGTCTTCTGTGTTTTGTTTCTACATTTGTTTTATTTTATTGCTCTGCGGTCCTGTTTTTCTAACAATTGGTACCAGAGCGTAAGGTAACTCGCAGGAAAAGAGGGTTCCTAGTTTGAGTGGGAGCAATGTCAGAAGATGGAAAGTTTAGGGTCGAGAAATTTAACGGCCAAAACTACCAGTTATGGAAGATGCAGATGGAAGACTATTTATATCAGAATGATCTATTCCTACCATTGAGCGGAGTAGAAAAGAAGTTGGCGGCCATGAAGGACGAAGAATGGGAGATTCTTGACAGAAAGGCTCTAAGAACGATACGGCTGAGCTTGGCAGCGTCGATGGCTTTCGATATTTCGAAAGAAAAGACAACGAAGGGTTTGATGGACGCGTTGGCCAAATTGTATGAAAGACCCTCGACGTCGAATAAGGTATTTCTAATGAAGAGATTATTTAATATGAAGATGTCCGAAGGTGGGTCTGTTGCAGATCATTTAAATGAATTTAATACGGTTACTAATCAACTAAGTTCTGTAAAAGTGGACTTTGATGATGAGGTTAGG
>ML805043.1:37219-50442 GCA_009831015.1 Picea engelmannii | reverse complement strand
AAGACTAAGCATATACAATTGAGGTACCACTTCATACGATCCGCCTTGGAAGATGGACAATTGAAGCTGGAAAAGATACACACTAGCCAGAATCCTGCAGACATGTTAACAAAGGGAGTAACCAGGGAGAAACTGAGTTCCTGATCAGTTTCAGTTGGTCTTCAAGAATGAAGATGAAAATGAGAAATTTTCCAAGTCCAAGAAGGTTCAGAGTCCAACATATATAGCAGCGGTTGAGTTGTTGAGATCAGTCTCCAAGTGGGAGATTGTTGGTTGTGGAGCCTGATTATCTTCTTGATTCAGAGGTCCTTTCTTTCAGCCGTGTTTATACCCCATGAAGTATTTACATCCCATAAGTATGTACACTCTTCCACACGGGGGAGTGCAGAGGGGGGGTGCCCCCTCTGCGGGGTCCGGGGGGGCTATCCCCCCGACTGGGGGGTCTAGGGGCAAGCGGGCCCCCGAAGAAAAAATTGCCTTTTAAAAGTATATTGTAATTTCATTGTAAATCTGGACAGTTCATTATAAGGTCACAGATCTAACGACAGAGATTATGTAAGGGTTTTTTTCCCTAGAAGGCAACCCTCTTTTATGAGGGAAATGTATTGCGGCTATGTATGATGGTGAATATTGTATTCTGAGAGAGGAGATTGTGAGAGAAAGAAGAGGAAGTTACATCGGGTTTTGCTATAGGTTGTATCCCTTCATTTGCTGGATAATAATAAAGGAAGGACCTGGAAATTTCTCTGGTGGACGTAGCCCACACTGGGTGAACCACGTAAATCTATGTCTCTCTTGTATTGTGTGTCTTCTGTGTTTTGTTTCTGCATTTGTTTTATTTTATTGCTCCGCGGTCCTATTTTTCTAACATGAGGGTGGTTTGGCCTTCTTGAACTCTTCGAGATTATGACTATTGGAAAGTTTCTGCTTCTTTCGTTTTCTTCGGGAATGAGAACTAGTTCTACTACTAGAAGATTTCTCCGAGTCACCAGCTTCCTTTCCAGAAGAATTGTCTGACGCTTGTCCCTTATCTCTGGGGTGGACCTTTCTTGAGGTGCTCCTCTCAGTGTGGCCACTGACATGACCACGTTTCTGTGTCTCAGGTTCATGTTGCATATGCCTTCATTTGTCGAATAAGCTCTGTAGTGAAACTGCATTAATTTTCATTTGCTTCTCTTGCTCTTTTATCATCCTTTCGTTGTCAGCCTTGTAGCTCTGTAATTCGACCATGAGGCTCCTCACAGTATCAGCTAGATCTGGAGGGGTCCCTACCGCCCTCCTTTCGTTAGACTCTTCGTCTCTATTGTGGGAGCCCTCCCCCACTTCATGGCGATTCACCATTCTATACGTCTAAAATTTCCCGCAGTTAATCATCCACTTGTGTGCAAAGAAAAATTCTTATTGTTAGTTAATATTTATATTCATTCATAACCAGTACATAATTCATATTTTTCACAGGCACACACATAATAGGAGTTTTCATTCTTAACCTCAAATTGTGATTAAGGGGGTTAATATAGAGGGTTACTCCTTTTAGGAGTACTCTGAATGGAGTCTCTGTGCAATCCGTTTATGAGCCCAAGCAGGCCAAGTGTTGTAACCATGCTCTGATACCAATTTGTAACACACCCACTACGGGAACTAATATTTTCTGCTTTTTCCTTCTTTTTACCTTGGAACAGAATCCTCGAATTCCTATGGGGCCTGATGCAGACCCTACCGTCCCTTATCCTTACCCATGTGATCATTGGCTATGACCACAGGCCTTACCGGAGAGGTGTTTCCAGCTTTCGCGATTCGGGAAATCGCAATGCATGTGTTCCCTTGCTCTCTTGTCTCTCGAAGTGCCGAAATCCAAAAGGAACCAACAGTTTGTCACATCTAACAATGCCTCGGATTAAAACCTGACATCCCACCTTTCGGAGTTTCACGTACCGGGTTTTCACGATAGAAGAGGACGAGGGGTTCATACCCTTCAGTTTCTGGGTGCTGAAACATCGAAAACCAAATCTACATGCGCTAAGCCATATCGGGATTTCACAAGTCGGGAATTCGGGACTGGCATGTACCAGGGACTTGCTTCTAGATATCTCGGGTGCCGAAATACCGAGACATCAAGACTTATCCGCGCTATTATTATTTCGGGGTTTCGCAAGTCGGGGTTTCGCGATATGCACAGACAGGAGGTCTCGCACTTAGGTTTCTCGGGAGACGAAACTCCTAAGCCTGTATTCATTGCTAAGCTCATTTTGGGGTTTCGCAAATCGGGACTTCGCAACTGGCGAATACAAGGGAAATGACCCTTGGGTTTCTCGGGTGCCGAAACACTGAAACATCCAAACTCTAGACATGCTATGCCATTTCAGTGTTTCACAAGTCAGGATTTTGGGACTGACGAGAATAAGAGACTTGCCCTTAGATATCCCGAGTGCTGAAACACCGAAACACTGTATCTCATCCGCGCTCTTATCATTTTTGGGTCTCGCAAGTCTAGATTTCGGGACTAGCGATTACAAGAGAACTTACCCTTAGGTATCTTGGGTGCCGAAACACCGAAACATCAAGACTCTAATCACGCTACACTATTCCAAGGTTTTGCAAGTCGGGATTTCGGGACTGGCGAGTACAAGGAAACTGACCCTTGGGTTTCCCGGTTGCCGAAACATTGAAACACCAAGATTTATCCACACTAGACCTTTTCGAGGTTTCATACTTTAGGATTTCATGATTGGCGTGTACAAGGGAACTTACCCTTGGATTTCTCGGGTGCCGAAACACCGAAAGACCAAACTCCGAGGGAACCATTCTTGCTGGTGCAAGGTCTCCAGACTTAGGCCATAAAATCCTTCAACGGATTCTTGGGTAATTATCACCAGGCTTGGGGACATGACTGAAAGGCCTTCTTAACTTATCGAGCTATGAACTCTGTGACAGGGGCAAGGTAATCTTAGCTATTTACTTAAACGGTAGTCCTTTCGAGGAACTCACTCCGGCTCTGGAATAGTGAGGGAACCTTCCCAGAAGGAGGTGCCTTCAGGGAAATCCAACCAAGACATCGCGTGAGTCAAGTAAATGGGATAGATCTCCCGAGAACGGACTCAGAATCTGAACTTGTTCAATGTATATATATACATATATATAAATGAAATGAATATGGCCATACAAGTATAAACATGCATCCGTCTTTTCCGATCAAACACACTAGGAAAACACTTCTATACAGAAACCAGTCATGAGTGTACAACCATGAGCATGCATTCCAGGAACATTCAATTTGAAATACAGGACATAAATACTTATCGAAAAACACCAAGTGTAATGCAGCTGCTGAGAGGGGTGCTCATTTCCACCCAACCGTAGGCTCAACGACTCCAAATGGATTTACCACTAGCCACCCCTGAGCTAGACCACGATGCTTGAAACTCAGTCTCTTACTTCCCGCTCATTGGAAGTCCAGGACAAAGGTTACTCTCCTTCTCCTCTGCTCATGACTCATTGTATTTCCCGGAGTTCCTTTGGTTCTCCTTTCGCGATTCCTGTCGCATGTGTGCGTGTGTCTGTATGCTCCTCTCTCCCCCCTTCCACACTTCTTTCCTCCTACGAAGTTGCGTGTGGCACAAAATTCCCTGTCTGATGGTCAGGTCTGAGAGATTCTACGGATGGGCAGTTCGCCCCATCCCCTCATTTACTCTTGAGGAGCCTCCCCACCTACCATCTGGGTGGGTAATTCATTTTGGGGTCTGAGAGTGAGCTTTGGTTTTCCCGAGCACGTACAACCCAGTACAGTTTTGGTTCGGTGGAAGTTAACGTAGCCACTCCCGACCCCTTCCACCACCTCTCATCAACCATCGTGGTCTCTTTTCAGCACATCCCCCTCTCAACAGTCATGCAACATATATTCATACATCATTTACATTCCTCGAACCTTTTATACAAAGGTCCGTTAAATCAAACATTCACAATCTTTGAGTTTGCCATAGTTCTTGGCCATTATAGTTATTTTTACAGACTGGGGGAAACAGGGCATTACATGTAAGTCGTAGAGAGAGTGGTTAAATCAATCCCATTGAAGAGATAGATATGGGCACTTGTTGAGGCTTCATCATGAGAAGGGTGGCTGGAACTACCCCCTGGAGAGGGGGTTTGAGAAACCATAGATTGCTGCTGAGGAAAAGGCTGAGTAAGCACAACATGTTGGGAATTCCCTTTGAAACATTTGGCCACTTCATCGCGACATGGACAGTCTCGAGTGTAGTGATCATCACCACAAATAAGACACGGGAATTTTGGCTTCCGTTGTGGTTGATTTTCGTTAGCAGGTGGTGGGTTTTGAGCTTTGGGTTCATTATTGTTATTTTTGGTTTTGTTCTTTGTTTTCTTCTTACCTCTGGTTTATTGTGAAGGGGCAGATTGAACTGCATTCACCTCAGATATTTAAGTTTGGGGGGACAGAGAGGAGGGTGCGGTCGAACTGGAGGTGGATGCCGGAGCAGATCGATTAGCTGTTCCAGTCGACTGGGACGAAGATTGTGTTTTGACGGAGCCAATAATGCCATCTGCATGTGATGAAGATGGAGGTTTGGATGGATCAATAGTGGCACGGGTAGCATTTGGGATTCACTCGTACAAAGTACCAGACTATGATTAAACCAAATCTAAGTACTGTGCCCTGGCAATGGCTTCCTCTGCTGTGACTACACCACCCATGGAAACATCGTGAGCGATTGGGGGTAACAGTGATTTAGTGAACCATTCCGCCAATAATTGGCCAGGAATGACTGCTTTGATCAACCTTCATCGGCATCTCCACTCATGAATATGATCGGAGATATGCACTTAGTTTGTCTGACGAAGGGAGGTCAAGAGTTCGGTACCCGTCTCATATCGAATGGGTAGTTGAAAATGCGTGAGAAAGGACATGGAAAGGGAGTTAAAATCTTGGAAAGAATCATGTGGAAGTTTGATATACCACTTGACTGTTGAGCCCGTACGTGTTCGCTGAAAAATATGTAAACAGACAGAATTGTCCATTAAGGAGTTCGATGAACACCATAAATGGAAAGTCATCACATGTTTATTTGGGTCTTCTCCAAGTTTACCGTCAAATTTTGGAATATCAGAAGGTAGTTTAGCCGGAATCACTGGCCATAAAGGATAATGACATATAGGATCGTTGGTCAACTGAGACAAGTCTGGAAGATCCAGAGTAGCAAGGAATGGTAGCTATCGGTTAACCTGAGGGTGATACTGGTGTGGCATAGAACACCAGTAGGACCATAAGTTGGATTAGGTGGATAATTGTAACCGGTAGGTCCTCTTGCATATGGTTGTTGCTGACCAGAGTAGAGAGGATTCAAAGAGGGTTGAGAAACATTTAGGAGCAGAGGATAACCCTATGGGTGATGAGGATTATAATTCAATTGAGGTGTTTGTCCATAAAGTGGATAGACAATTTGTCCATAAGGAGGATAAGGTTGTTGTTGTCCTTGAGGCTGTTGCCCCCTAGGAAATAGTGGATTTCTCGGAAAAGGAGTGTGCCAAGGATTGAGCGTTGTAGATGCATTTTGTCTAGAAGGTTGATGATGGGCTCCGGTTTGAGGCTGCCCCCTAGCATGAGGTTGTCCTCCAAACAAAGGTTTCCCTCTAAACGGAAGTTGCCATCCAAACAGAGGTTTCCCTCCAAAAGGAGGTTTCCCCCCGAACGGAGGTTGCCCTTCGAAAGGAGGTTGCCCCCCAGCATGAGGTTGAGTCCCTTGAATTGGGAAACCAGACGTAAACGACTGACCAGTGCCACTTGATGGATTAGAGCCACCAATACCAGTTCCTCCAGATTGTTGTAAAGGTATCGAGCTTCTGGGTATAACCTGGGTAGTGTTGACAATAGAAGGATTCAATGCTCTGTACCCAAGGGGAAGTGACGAAGAAGGCCTAGATGAAAGTGGTGTACCAATGGGAGCTTGGATAACCACCACATTATCGGTGGTAATAGTCACAACGTGAGGGACCATCGTGGAATGGGCCATCTGGAGAGAAATAGTGGAACTTGGACCAACAGACTACATGTTCGGACCAACGCACAGTGTGGTTGAAATGATGATTGTACCAGTAAAATGATCTAAAGGTACGGTATAAGTAACAATGTTTTGGGTAATTGAGATATAACAGGTACATTGGTAGCTATGCCTAATCCGTAAAGGTCTCGCACTGTGTGAGGTGGGCTTTGAATTATATCAGTCCAAAGTGGGTTTCGACTTGGGGGCTTGAAAGAGACCCAGTCGGGATTTCAGAAGGATCAATGACAACAAGTTCTCCGGCTGAATTCATATCCCGCAGGAATGCGGAAAGCCTAAGGATCCGTAACAATCTGAAAATTTTCTAAAGAAGTAGAAACTTGCTCCTATGAGGTTATAACGTTGTGGACCTCACTATGTTGAGGAGAGCCCCCCATAGAATGAGGTGGTAAAGGGGTAGAATTTTCCATATTTTCTGGGGGAAGGCCCTGTACCCTACGCGAATGACGTGGAGGGTCGATGTTGGCGGAACTAAAAATTTGACGGAAAAAATCCATGGCCAACTAACGACAAAGAAACAACATACACTAATCAAATCTAAGAATCAAAGCAAGCACACAAAACTTCTCTCGATGATCATACTAGTTGGTGATGAAATCCAACATCGCGTGATCAAGTCAAGAAGGGGATAGGATATGGTGGAACAGTTACAATGGCGACTTGCTTAACGGACTTTCACCTTGGTGCAATCTTCCACACATTAATTGTGGATTTACCCTCCAAGGAGCCCGAGTGAGTTTGACCAATGTTTGTTCCAGGTACAGTGAGACTTCCCTTCATCGTCACCTTGTGTAAGTACCTAAAGATTATGGCAACTAAGAACACCAAATCGTAGTCAGCCCCTGGGTGGGTACAATCGACAATCTGGTATGAACATATGAGCAGCATAACAAGTTTGAAATCCTTCGAGAGAATTGAGGACAAGTGGACCGGTAGAACTCCAGAGGACCCCGAACGGATTCAGAGTTCACGAAGCACCGAGACCAAATGAAACCAGCTGAGCCTCAAGAAGAACCCTCAATATATGATCTGACCACTACAAACGTTGAACCACAGAGGAATAATCTCCGTAATTCTCCTAAATGCGACCTCGTGCATAACCCCTGTGTGAGAGGGGTATCCCATAAAGCCTATACGACAATTGGATTTTTCTCTCCCTACTGCAAGATGTTGATGTTTGTTTTGAATACTTTGGAGAGTTATACTCACTGCCTAATCCAAAGTGCTAATTCTACTCTAATGTTTGTGGAAGATTCTAAAAACAAAATGTTCTAGATAAATTTTAATTAGCGTTAATTTTGCAGTTGTTCTTTACTCAAAGGGTGTATGACAATGAAACTGATGGTATTATGACTCAAATCCCCCAAAAATGCATAAGAAATGATAAGCAGTCCTTTCTTTCAATGAATGCCTATTTAAGGGAAAGAGAAAGATGTTCTTTTCACCGTCAAGCAATAAGATGCGAAATCCTCCATCGATTTGTTTCTCAATCAAATCCAATGTAATGCTAAAAGTAATCCTTTCTAAAATCCAAAAACAATCATAAAAAAGTATCCTTTTGCTTTATGTGTGAATAATAATCAATGCTATATAAAACTTCCAATGTCATCTAGTTTGAAGATTCAACAAGGTTCAGAGAATCAGAAGAAAATTACACATAAACAATGCACTCGCGTTGTGATAAAACAAGAAAGAAAAAGATGACAAAAATTTGCAAAAAGAAAACCAAAAGATCAAAAAGATTGAAAAAAAAACTTGGACAAGATGACATCAAATATCAAATGGAAAGGTGCATAGATCTTTGAATATCCTCACGAAGGCTTCTACTTAGTCAGATAAATGAGAAGAAAACAACAAGTTAACCCTAAATCAGCAAAGATAAAGAGTGACTTCAAGGCAAGGAAAGAAAATGTCAAAATTCCAAACAAAAGATGATCGATTCTTAGAAAATGAAGTGTTGAAGGCCAAATCAAGATGAACTGAGATTCTAAAACTTCTGAGCCAATGAAAAAATCAAAAAATGAATTCAGAGAGTGAATATCCTGAAAAAAAATCTCACAGAAAAGAGGTAGCGCTCTCGTGTAAAGGGCACCAGAGCATTCCAACTCTCTGTGATAGGCCAATGGGGAGCGCTAGCGCTCTGATAGCAAGGGAAGGGGAGCGTTGGGCTTTCAAAACTCAGAAAAATACCCAGAAATTCAAAATTCCAAGCAAACTCAGTCAATCAGGGTGAGTATGATGAAAGAAAGAGGCAATCAATCAGATATAAGAATCAGAAACATGATGGGGAGAGAGGTCAAAGAGTGGGAAAAATGCCAAAACAAGATCTAGGAAAGGAAACAAAAATCAGAGCTCCTCCCTAGTGGAGTCACCAATTTCTGTTATAGGTGAATCCTCCCGCGGACAAGCAGATTCCCTCTTGGTCTCTAGACTCCTAAGGCCAATACAAAAACATGCTTAACGTGGACATTGACATCCTTTTTAGATCTAAATAAGGTAATATACGAAGAGGAAGAAGAAATATGTGTACCTTGTTAATGACGTTTGTCCCTGCAAAGTCCAAGCTGAGCTCCAATCCTGAGCTCCTTGATAGGTCCTGTAGAACAAACAAAGATACAACAGACTTCCTATTCTACTAAGATTATCTCAAATACAGATCTATCTACTGAAGACAAGTTCATGTGAAACAAACATAAACTTGAAAGAAACATGCCAAGCATGTATATGTATTAATGAGAACAAATGAAGAGTACTTACAATCCTTTGATGAAGGTGTAGCAACTTCTTCCAACTCTCCTTGTCCAACCCCTTTTTCTCAAGTAATCTACACTGATTGTGCTTCAATGGCATCTCACTTATGGGATCATAAGTTTGGTGTAAATCTCAATCTCCATATATGATTTCACCATGAGGAGGCCTCCTTATATAGGCTTGGAGAGGCCTAACCACTTGAGAGATATTTGGGATAAGTTGAGGATTCCTCTCCTTCAGTTGTGGATCTCCCCTAATATCATGCCTCGACCTTAGATTCAAATCCAACCACCTTCAGATATTGAGGGGATTTTTTCCCTGATTTCCTCCAACAAACCAAAATTCGCCCAACAGAGGCCAACACTCCCTCAAAAAGGGGGACAGAGCATTGGAACACTCCCCTAGAAGAGGGTACAGAGTGCCAATGCTCCCTGACAGTATGTAGGGGAGTGCTCCCTTCCAAATTTGACTTTTGAGTGGATTTTTCAGTGGCAAAAGGCTTGTACTCCTTGTCAATTGATTTCTCTTCTTCAAGACTAGTCCTTGAGGTGTCTTGAGTGTTTTTACGATGTTGTTAGAGAGACGACATAGACAAGATAATGTTTGTGACACTTGCGATATTTGTAACAACGACACTAGCCATCATTGCAATGAGTGATTTTGATGTGTAACAAAAGAAAGGAAAGGCTGAACCATTAATTAGGATGGAAAAGAATATTGATGATAGGAAATTCATAATCCAACTATCCAAGTGCACCTTGAAGAATATATGAATTAGCATTAGTCCTAAATAGACCCAGTTCATTCTATCATATGCCTCGGAAATATCTTGGTTCACTAGCATTTCTTGTAATTTATTTTTTTTGATAGAGAACATTCCTTCTTTTCCTACTCATATTTCATCATTACTTTGTCTCCTTGGATGAAACCAAATTGTTATGAGGATATGGATTCATCTAGGAAGCTTTTGACCCTTAGTGCAATGATTTTTTCAATGCAATTGCATAGTGATATGGGATTGAAGTCATTAAAAGATCTAGGAATGTTGTTTTGGGGAATTAGGGATAGAAAATTTGTGTTGAATCCTCCCAATATCTTTCATGTGGATTTGGATAATTTAACACCTCTCGGAAGGTCTTCTTCAAGAAGGTCATAGAATTCATTTTCATTTGAGGTTAAAGTTGTCCAAAACTTCCATGCTCTAGTTGTTATTAGAATTAAAAAGATTTGAATTTTGGTGAATGCCATCACATCATTTCTCAACCGCTATTAACTTTGGTGACGACCATCACATCATCTGTCAATTACTTTTATTTTTAATTTCCTTCCCTAATCAAAGACTTAAAATTGTATTAGAAAACACCTTTAACTTCTCTTAATCCATGGAAAAGTATCATATGCATATCTATAATTTTAATTTTCAAATTATTAATTTTATATATGAAAACTGTTTTCCTTGAATTTTATGATCTTCCATTTTCTTCACCAAAAAATCTAAAATATTTCAACAAACAAATTATTTCGAAAAAAATACAAATTCAATGAACAAATTATTTCGAAAAAATTTGTTTTGTAGATACATGCAATATGAAGAGTCATTGCTTTGATCATCTTGGGATTAGATCATCTTGGGATTAAAGAAAATAAATTATGACTAATCCATTACTACCATAGGAGATGTTATTACATTTTTTTCTATAACAAAAAATAGGTAATAGAGAAAACTAAGCTAGGTAATAGAGAAAACTAAGCTCCAATAATGTAGTCTCTACTTTCTTTCCATGTATAAAAGTTGATGATTGACTATATTGCATTAAATATGACCCACAACGTTATCATGTGGTAATTATGTGTCTATAAAAAAAAAAGGTTACAAAGAAAACTAAGTTCCAATAATGTATTCTCTACTAGCTTGTCATGTATAAAAGTTGATGAGTGGCTATATTTCATTAAATATGACCTACAACATTATCATGTGGTAATTATATGTCTATCTATACCTTATCTTAAAGAATGTATTGTTGGACAACTGAGAGGGGGGGGTGAATCAGTTGTTACCGTGCTTAAACAATTATACTTCTTTTAAAACTCTTTGTTGAGACACTAAATGATGATCACAATAATGCAGGGAAATAAACAGTGGCACATTCAACATCAGTCACATATATGAGATAAACAGAGACAGATATTTCCTGAGGAAACCCATACAGGGTAAAAACCTCTTTTTCTTTATATATGATAAGTAATAGTTACAATCTTTACAGTATCATACATATGAGCACCCACTCATAATGAGGCTACAACCTCAGTTTTACTAGCTGCAACTTGCTGAGAGCACCAACCCTCCATTTTCTCTAGCACCCACTAGAAGGGAGAACCAACTCCCTGTGTTCAAGCACCCACCTGAACCTTTGAGGACAATAGTCCTCCCTAGCACCTCCCAACCACCCTGAAATGTAAATCTTTGCAACTGAAATTATTACAGTGATATGATGTTCGATGATGGCATACCTGACTTTATCACTGTTCTGCTCCACTTGGTTGCTCTGTCTGTTCTTCTGTTTTTCAAGCTCTGAGCACCATCCCCATTCTCTGCACAGATACTCTTCTGTTCAAATTAGCTGCTGCCCTCTGATCCTTCTTTTCACTTGAATCACCACAACGACCTCCAATAGCAACCCCAAAAATTCCAACAGCAACAACAACCTTATCTCTTCTCTGTACCGTGTATTTATAGCGTTTGTGCACCTTCTGCATGAAATGTTTGCCATGCCTCTGCATGCAGACTCTGCGTCATTATCCTCCACCTCTTGAGTCCTCTATCTGATCATCATCTTGACTTTTCAACTTCTTTGGTGATTACACAGCAGTCTTCTTCAACTTCTATGGCAGACATCTTCAATGGCTTCTGGAAGTCTCACTGTGTCGTGCCTCAGTAGCCCTCTGATCACTTCTTGATCCAACGGTTCAGATCAAATCGGGATTTCATATATATATCGCGATTTCGACATTTGCGATGACATAAAAATTATGTCCACAGGATTCGCGATTTCCCGATTTGCGATGCACTTCAGCCCTCCTGGCTGAGCCTTGGTCCACGTGACCGTCATATCGTGACCACAACCTTACCCCATCGGGGCTACGGGGTTTGTGATGCCTCTGTCATCCTTCTCTGCTATGATGACAACTGTTCCCCACTTATCGGGGTTTCGCGGATCGCGATTACACAATACACAAATCTCTTGTCATCGAGATCTCCGATTTCCCGATGTATAAAGTGCCGATGGTGCCCTATCCTTTGCCACGCGTCCTTCAGATGGACGACTCTGATCTTTCCGGGGTTTCGAGACCTGCAAGTCCCGATGCCTGGTGTCTCGGATCTCCGATACGGACGATCGTGCGACACATGTCCTTCTTTAGACGGACGACTCAGATTAACTCTCGGGGTTTCGAGACTTACGATGTCTTGTTTATTTTGACCTTGGGAACTCCGATTTCCCGAATGGCGATATGCCGACTCGCTCCTGATTTCCGACACCTGTCCCTCAGATGGATGGTCCTGATCCCTTCGGGATTTCGAGATTTTCGATCTCTCGTTTCCTTCGACCTCAGGAACTCCGATTTCCCGATGTCCAATATGTCGATGGTGCCTTGATCTTCAACACCTGTCCCTCATATGGACGGTCCCGATCATCGATGCCTCTGCTGACGTCACACGTGGTTTGACACGTGTTAGATTCTGCCACGTGTCATTCTGATTCGTGACATACATGTGCCTAAAGTGTTGAATCTGCCTGACACCTGTCATTCCCAGGTTGTGCCACGTGTCCCTGGGTGACATGGTCTACCGACGTGAGTTGGATCAACGGTCTAGATCACATGTTGATCTGACGGTTCAGATTCAGTCGGGATTTCGCATATCGCGAAATCGGAGTTTTCGTTGCATTGTGTTCTTTGCATTATGAAATCCCGATCCCCGAATCTCCGATGAAGCCTCCCGGCTGCCACGCGTCCATTCGAATGAACGGTCCAGATCCCTGCTTGATTTAACGACTGCGATCATATCGCGATTTCAGAGTTTTCGTTGTCAAGGAACTTTGACATATTGAACTCGCGATCCTCGAAACTCCGATGACTACGCTCCTGGTCCATATGACCATTATCCTCATGACCGTATCCAAACCTTCACTCCCTTTAAGGACCTTGCAGGTTCTCATTGATCCAACGGTGGTCGGGTCCCTGCGCTCGGATTTGACGACTGAGACCTGTCCTCCTATCGAGCTTCTCCCGGTGGCGCCCGATCGCTGCCACGCATCCTTCCAAATAGACGGTCCTGATTATGTCGGGATTTCACCTTGGCTTTTCCCGATGGTAAACCTCGTACAACTTCTGTCTGATCTG
>ML805043.1:0-22335 GCA_009831015.1 Picea engelmannii | reverse complement strand
ATGATTACCATAACACATCTATTGAGTGTAGGCCACTTTTTTGTGAAGAAATTTTAAGCATTGACAACTTATTTGTCATTTGATAGTAGTCCATGAATTGAATAGATACAGATTTTAAATAATCTATTACGATGGTGAGTGGGTGAAAACCCTAATCAAGTGCCATTACAATAGATTTGTAATAATAATGTATATCAATACTCAAAGTCTCTTTAGTGATCATGTGGTGAAAGACTTGTGCATACCCATCTAATCCAAAAAAAACCTTAAACTTATAGTTGAGTCACTTTCATCTCCTCTGGCCTAAACTCTCCTTCATATTTGAAATCTCATATATATAATTTCAAACTCATTTCTTACATTATAAACTAGGAGATTTGCGTAGCAACAAGTCCCTACCCAGAAGGTAGAGAAACTTGTTGTTTGGATTATAAATTTGATTCTTTTTAATTGGTTCCAAAGAAATATTCTAAAACAGTTTTCAACAAAAAAAAAATAACAGTTTTCAAATATAGTTTTCAAATATAGCTAGATATAAATATCCAAATTGTAATAGCTAAAAATCATGATTATAAAATCACGATTATTCGAAAACCAACGTCCAACTACTTTTGCAGGCGTTGGTAGGATGAAATGTTTTGATTTTTAATGCACCTACCTACGTGTTCATTATCTTCAACATGTGTTCAGTAATCTGTAGAAGGAAACACTTGGCAGTAGGAAAGGACGACTTGTGTTCATCATCTTCAACATGTGTTCAATAATCTATTGAAGAAAACACTCAGCAATAGGCAAGGATGGATTGTAATAGGAGCCTTGTAATAACAATGTTGCAAGTTCGAAGGTCAGGGTGAACAACTGCTATGCATTGTAGCATTCGAAGCCTTCGTTTTCAAGGAAGAAATAGAATGATACTTGAACCCCCATCGACTTGGGATAGTCAATAATTTTATGAAGCCATTGAAAACTGATTGTTGTAATTTTAAAGCCATAGACAAGAGAGTTTTGTTCATAAGGGTTCAAGCCGTGTGTGAGTTGAGAGTTGTCCTGCTTCATGCTCTGTACACAGTGATGAAGACCGATGGTCTCTGATACAAATCTCTTCTGCATCCGACAAACGAAGTCCTGGTGATCGTCAAAATTTTGCATTATATCTCATTCTTGTGATCTCACAAGGGTTTCAATCATCTTAAGCAACGAGATTAACTGTTTTATTTGAATTTTTTCTCTATTCATGATTTCTTTTGTGTGTAAAGCATCTTTGCTCTTAAAAGTTTCTCCCTAATACAAAATTATAACAGTTTAATCAGTATTGAACTTCAAAATCAATTTTCCATCTTTAATACTTCTGAGAAATGTTACAGCTGGTTGAAATTTTAAGAAAATAAATGTTACAGTTTTTATTGATACGTAGTTCTTTGGACTTCTATTAACCATACTAGTATTTATATATATAGATATTATTTTGTCTGGCACACACAGATGAAACAATAACATTTCTTGTAGTAATATTTTTGGGCATGAAACACCAAATTATATATGAATAATCCATGCTCAGGGAAATGAATGGAGATATAATGGATTTTGTATGCTTATAATGTTTCAAAGCATTGATCTTGCAACAATGAGGAACCCGTAGACTATAGAAAATTTGACTCTTGTCTGCACCATTTCAAGGGAAGTAGCTTAAGGTATCTTAACAAAGGATTGCAACTCACTATTGACAAACACAAAACACTCTTAATATATATTTCTATAAGAAAACCATGATTAGTCTAATAGTGAATAATAGAAACAATCTCCTTGTTATGATGATCCTTTGCATGAATAGTATTAGCGCACAACATGTGAAGAATGTATGACAATATTTCGAGTTTGTTGTGAAGGAAAAATGAAAAATGGGTAACTAGATTTATTTTTTCATTGCAGGTGTTTGCAGAAGACTACACACAAATTCTTAAAAAGGGAATAGTAGTTTTTTTTGTAATGTAATAATTTTTTATTTTCTAGTCAATTAAATTTCAGCTTGAAAAAAAATTCCTAATGCATACATAGATAAAAAGAGATAAAACAATTATGCTTGGAATTTACTAAAGAGTATTACCAAAGGCATGTCTGTCAAATTTTGGCTTCCTGTTGCATGAAAGTTTCTGATGTAGTTAGTTGTTCACTTGGAGGTTGTAATGGTTCCCAACAACAAATGCAATCACCGACACCCAACAAATGAAGAAATTGGCAACAACATGAGATATTATTAGAAGCGACGATAACCTGCCTTTGTATATGTTCGTCATTCAAATGAAAATAAAGATAACATCGATTATCCAAGGGGCACAGAGGGTGATTTCATTGTTTACGCATGATCATTGACACGATGTCTGAACCTGGAAAAGTCAGATTAGTTGCAGAGAGTTACAAGTTGTTTGGATGATGTGAAGGCCCAACAACGACATAGTAGAGGATTTACTATTACAGTCAGCAACCCACTGTGTGAGGAGATGATAGGATTTATATAATAACTTGCAGAGAATACCAAGAGGCAAACCACTTCCCTGTTTCATTCTCCAGGTTCTATTTCTACTCGTTATATATGCTACTTGATCATGTTGAACCCATGAAATATTAGGCCCATATGATAACCAAAATGCGAGTGCGAGGAGGTTACTGTCTGAAGTGACCATAGAAGCATCGCAAATGGCCTTTGAAGCCATTGAAAGCCATAAAGAAGTAAAGTATAGGAGCAACTTACTCATAATTGACAGTTCGTATAATAAGAGGTAGAAGAAAAAATAACAGAGCTAGGTGCACGACCGACCAGTTACAGATCCAGATTCAATAGTTTACCTTGAAGGTTCTCTCTTCCATCGCTTGATCAACATGTTGTTTGTTGATTCTTTTCGCTCCCTTGGCTTGGTTCAGTCTTCCAGTCAATTGCATAAGTAAGTTACAGAACAATAAACACGTAGCATTGAGATGACAACACGTAGTAGTGAGATGACAGGGGTCTAAACAACCTTGGGTTAGCAAATGCGCTATGGGATGAAGAAAACTTTTATACAAACATTTAATGTTTGTGAAGTAATGCTAGAGTCATTTCTAGCATTACTTCATTCAAGAAAAATTAGTACTCATATGTGAGCTTCTTCTGAACTTTAAAGTAAGATGTTGATGGGCAATGCAGGGGCTTTGCTTCGAGAAGAGGCTAAATAAGACCTCAAATTAAAAAATTACGATAAAAACATGAAATTGGATGAGAAGAAACATATAATTTATCAAAACTTAGGATAAAACAATAAAAAAACGTTGATTTTCATGCCAAACTAATATAAAAACGGAGAATCGATTTCTATAATCCCTACCAGCCCGAAGGGCAAGTACTAATAAAAAAGATTAAAACAAAGAAGTCGCACGAGCATATAACTCTAAGGTATCATTCTATTAAACATAACAAAAGCTTACCCATATTCAAAGTTATCGAACGCACCTTATAAGCCTAGTTTCCAATGGGATGAACTCATATTTACCAACTTAAATCCCCAAAGTGAGAATTGGCTCTTCACAAAGTTATATAAACTTCCATAATATCCAAAGAAAAACTCTATGTAAATTTATAATAACTCATTCAAGTCATTTTTAAAGTTTCGAAATTATTGATGTGTTTCTTCATCACTTTCCAACAACATATTATAACCTCAAAGCATCTAATAATCACAATTCTCATTGTGTTTCTTCAACACTTTCTAACAACATATTATAACCTCAAAGCGCCTAGTAATCATGCAATCATCGATGATCTTCCAAGAAAGACCTTCAAATTTAGCTTCTTCTAATTGTGCTTTTTAATTTTATTAATTTTTTTTTAAGTTATAAGATTGGTTAAGTTATTTTTGTCCATATATATAAAAAATGGTATTATAGTCACATGAAAGATTAAGTTATTTTTCAAGTTATAGGATTCGTCAAGTTATTTTTTTTCAAATATATAAAAAAACGGTATTATAGTCACATGATCTTTCATGAAAGATTAATGAATACATGAATTCAATTTTTTTAACGAATTTGTAAATGTTTTAAAAAATATAAGAAAATCTAATTACTTAATTATTTATATTAACTTTATATAAAAAAATAATGATTTATTTGATTATATATATAAACTAATTTATAAAAATCAATATTATTCTTATATATAAGAGAAATCTCAATAATATTTTTTCATCAAAGTATAATAAAATAATTTATAAAAATCAATATCTTATGTGTGATTATAAGAGGAGATCTTCGTTTATAGTTGTGGATATGTAATCTTTTTGAAAGGGTTTAACTAATCAAAATCGATGTCATATACCATATATGTGCTTAACTGGTTGAATAAAAATTAAAGAAAAAAATAATATTACAATTTTAAAAGTTTGAAAAAGTTGTAGAAAATGATATATTTAATATATTTTTTTAAATATGAGTGTGTAAGTTTTCATAATTATAATTTGAATGATTTTAAAAACTTTGTAGGTTAAATGTTTTATGGGTTCTTTTATGTATTAAAAAATGCAATTTAAACAATGTAAAATTACAATTTCTTTATATAGTTAGATTCTGGAAAAATAACCAAAACTTAGAATGTTTAGACAATCTTTTAAAAACTATGTTGAATATATTTTATAATTTTAATGATTTTAAAAAATATTGATTTCGAGTGGACATTTCATCCATCATTAAGGACAAATAAATATATTGAAATGTGCAATGTTTCTAGTGGACATTCCATCCATCATTAAGGACAAATAAAGATATTGAAATGTGCAATATGTTTCGAGTGGACATTCCATCCATCATTAAAGACAAATAAAGCTAAATAATAATAAAAAGAATGCTTGGGTGAAATAATATCCACCCAAACACTCTTTTATAATATTATTTAGACTTTATTTGTCCCTAATGATGGATGGAGTGTCCAGTGGAAATATTGGACATTTTAATATTTTATGCATAGTTTATCTCCACAGAACTCAAGCAATATTTTTTTAGATCATTAAAATTATAAAATACATTCAACATAGTTTTTAAAATCATTTAAATTATAGATTTAAAAAAAAAACTGTAAATTTAAGTTATAGATTCCATATTATTTAAGTGATATATGAAATTGTTAGAATTTAAGGGCAATTTTATACATTAGTTAGGAACATAAATAATCTTATTAAATTTCTATTTATTTGCTACTATAATTCTGGATCAACAACACATTTAAAAATTTTGACGTAAAATCTAATAGTAGAAATCATAAGATAAATCTAAGAATTACCTTAGCCAAACAAAGAACAAATTTACCTGATATGTTGATGTTATCCTCTTAGATGTATGTTAAGAAAAATATTTTAAGGGATCATTGATCAAACTCTCAGGGTAGATCTCATCATGATCCTTAAAACAAAATTGCCAATAAGAACCTTTAAGGGTAGTGGACCAAAAAACAACAAGAGACCATGCCACTATCAAGTAATAGGGTTGAATGCAAAGCTCTTGCTCAAACTAGGGCTGGAAAGAAAAACCTAAGCAACCTTAACTCTTACTGTCCACAAAAAGATTGTCACAACAGTTCCATAAAAGTGACAACACACACAGGGCAACATGACAGTCACCAACAAAACATGGTTGTACCACCAAGAGGAGGCTGTACCAACAGGAGAAGTCTGTACCAGTAAGAGAAGCTTGTACCAACAAAATAAATATGTACCAGCAAAAGAAAGATATACCGACAAGAGCACCGGCAAGAGAAACACCTAACAACAAAAGCGACACCAACAATAGCAATCAGAGACTTCAAACAACAACCAGAGAGAGGCTTGCGGCTAGCTGAAAAGGACCCTTAGGGTTAGTGGAAACAAGAGACTTGAAATGGTAAGCCCACGGTGGTTGAGGAAAACTTTAACACACCAAAAATTCATCATAGAGGGGGGCACATCCACTTAGCAATTGAACAACAGGGGTTGCAGAAACTGCAGACCAAAAACTCGGATAGGAGAGAGAGTGAGTGTAATGAGTGAGGATAGATCACTCTAATTTATAGTTTTGGTGGGTAGGTTAGGGCTGGTTTATTTAGTCCTAACTTTAGGTTTACGTTTAAACCCTAATAATTAAATAAATAAACAAATAATATTTTATAACATAAAATATTGATTGTTAAATCATAAAATTCAAAAAGGAGATAAAAAGTCAAGGAGAGGGGATCCAAAATCAAGGCGGCTAGCTTTCTTTAGGAGGAACCAAAGAACCAAACCAAAACCCACACAACAATTAAGGGGGACGTAACTCAAGCAAGGGGGTTTTCAAGACAAAGTCAACAAGGTGAGTTCTTCTTTAATGGAAGAATGTCCACATGAGTCTCATGATATAACTTATAAGATTTTATCATCCCAACATATGAGGAAGGTCAATGATGTGATCATGCCCTTCTTCTTAACTGCTCCTAGGTCTCATGGACCATCCCGAGAGAGAAGAGGGTCACACATTATCTCAGCTTGGTACTTAACCAAGAAACTACCTAGTCCTAGACCAGGATACCCTAGAACACATCTGGGGGCCCTAGATCACAACTAGGGTCATATCCACCAAGGTACGCAACCGAGGATCAATCCAAGCACAAGCAAGGATTCCCTGGAACACATCCAGGGGCCCTAGAACACATCTAGGGACTTATACAATCAAACTGCTTGGTCCTTGACCAAGAACCCCAACAATACACTGGGGGCCCTCAGTAGGGTATTTTTCCATGGCTCTAACTGCTTGGTCCCATAACAAGAACCCCAAGAGTGTACTAGGGGCCCTAGATCTCAACTAGGGTCTTTTCCATCCTCCCAGAGAATGGCTCTTACAATTTCATTAATTTTAACACTCCCTCTCAGTGAGAGAATCATTCTCAACAACACCATGCTTGTCTTGAAAGTACACAAACTTTGTCAACGATAGGGGCTTGGTCAAAATATTTTCAGTTTGTTTCGTCGTCGGAACATACTAAATACTGAGAATGTTCTTTTTCACCATGTCCCGAACATAGTGATATCTCATCTCAATGTGTTTCGATTTGTCATGAAACACATGATTCTCGGAGAGATTTATACAACTCTGGTTATCACAGTGAATTACTGTGGGTTCCAACTCAACACTAAACAAATCTGATAGTATCTTTTTGAGCCACACTGCTTCTCTACTAGCAACACTTGCAGGAATGTATTCTACTTCTGCAATGGTTTGGGCTATGGAGCCTTGCTTCCTGCTGGACCAGGAGATCATAGTTGAACCCAAACCGAAACAATATTCGGAAGTGCTCTTCTGGTCCATTGTATTGCCTATCCAATATGAATCTGTATAGCCATGAAGCATTATACCTCCACTGGAAGTGTATTTGATCTTATAGGCTATAGTCCCTCAGACATATCTAAGAATATGCTTGGCAAAAACCATATGAATGTGTTTTGGATCACACATGAACTGGTTGAGGGAATACACTGTGTAACAAATGTTTGGTTTGGTGTGTACTAGATACATCAAGAACCCAATAATCTGATGATATACTATAGGGTCTTTTGGATCTGAACCTGTAGCTTGATCATGTAACTTCTTCAGGTTAGAGATCATTGGTGTGGTCATGGACTTATAGTCCAACATTCCAAATCTATGAAGCACATCAACTGCATACTTACTTTGTGAGAGAAATATTTCACCAGGTTTCTGCCACACCTCTAAACCAAGAAAGTAATGCATAAGCCCCAAGTCTTTCATTTCAAAATCTGTTGATAGCTCCCTCTTAGTCTAAGCTATCAGATGTTCCTCTTGAGTAAGGAACAAATCATCCACATATAAAACCAAGATAACATGATGATTCTTCATAATATTTATATAATGATTAGAGTCTTCTATACTCTTGGAGAACCCAAGACTCTAAAGAAAACTTCCAATTCTTCCATGATCCAAGGGATCAAATTTTTCTCAAAAATCAAAGAGCTCACAATCACTTCAAAACAGACACATGCGTAGGTCTCGTCATCATGAACCCAACGCAACTTGAACATGCTCAAATGGACGTCGTATGAGCAAGATATCACGTTTTATTCATTTTGCCAAACAGACAAAATTTTGTTGACTATATAGTTCGTATAGTGTTGATGTGGCAGCTGACCGTACAGTCCGTAAGCATGTACAAGTGACATGGAAGAGTGTTGAGTTGGCATGGGCTGACGTGGAAAGGAAGTACAGGTTTGTTGGCAGACACATGGGAGAATTAGGTTGTGACAAGTGTCATTTTTGTGCGCAAATGTTATGGTGCCACGTGGCACCCCTCCTGTGATTGAAGTTTAGTAAAATTTTATGACTCCACAGGATTCGAACTCATGACCTCCAGGCGGGGGTAAAGCTTTGGAAGGGCCGGGCTACCAATCCGCCCACAGAGTTTCTTAACCCATATAGTCTGTTTTAAATATTTGAATTATAATGGGTGTGTTTTCGGCGGAGTAAAGGGCCAGGGCCTAAGCCCCAACCCAAAGTTTCATACCACACACCATACGCCCACATTATAAACCTCTGCATATATTCGTTGGGGCGCACAGGGTTTGCATTGCTATAGCCCTCGACACATACACACACAACTATCCATTAAAATTTTGGCGCAGACTGTTATGAATGGAGTTTATCCCCTGGTTCTTATCACTCTTCCATGCGATCACAATGATTGGCGCAATATTTCACACTAATGGTTAGCTCGACATGTCTGGGGCCTGTGCCATACATCCATACCCTATGCCCGACCCTTTACACTTGGCGCACACATAATTTTCACAATAAAGGTGTTAGCCCCCGGTCATAGGTGTTACACCATATGACCATACCCAAGCACAAAAGAGATAGCTAACGAGCGCACAAGCTGTTAGGTCGTTGGCCACATGGGGCCATACGACCGAGTTCTTCGTCGAAATTGGGGGCCAGCGCACTAATGGTCCTAGATTTTTTCCCTTTTTGCATGAATGGTTGCGTGTGCTGGGTTTTGGTGCGGAAAACAAACAGAGGTCGGGTGAGTCTGTTAGTGGGTGCGGTTTGGTGAGCAGGTACAACAAACTTGAAGGGGAAAACTTCCAGGAGGTGCAATTTCTTCATTTTTTGGCCAAAGCAGGTGCCGAAAAAGCCCAACTAGGGATTTTTGGATGTTCTGAAGCCATTGGAGCCATCTATTTTGTACTCTGAGCATTGTAAGAGAACTTTTTAAGCATAATGAAAATGATCCAAGGGAAGCTAGACCAGGATATGTAGCCCAAGAGAGGGGTGAACTCCTTTATCATTTGTTGTGTTATGTGTTCATTATTGATGTTTTTTATATATCTGATATGCTACTACTATTTAAGTAAAACTCATTGAACTTATGTGTTAGTAACTTGATCCAATTACCCAAACACATACCATTTATACACTTGAAATTTAAAGAGATAAGTCTTCTTCATTTTAAATATCTATTGGAAACAAATTCATTTCATTTTCAGATCAGTTGGTATCAGAGCATAGGTTTTTGAAAGCTTGATTTTGTGCAAGTGTTTTTTTTGTTTTCTGATGCTTACAAGGTTGAAGCTCAGAAGAGGAGAAGGTCAACTTGTAGAGACAAGTTCTCAATATTCAAGAAGGATAACTATCAAATCACCTCAAACTTCAAGGAGATATTCACCAAGTATGGCTCATGAGGAGAGTCATGGAACTCTTCCTTCAGAGGAGGAAAATTTTAGAAAGGCTTTCTATGATATGACTGAGATGGTCAAAGTTTTGTTTGAAGAAAGAAATGCAATATTGCAAGGTGAAATCTCCAACCCTCCAAAGGGAACTGGAGACAATGTTGATAAAACTCTAAAGGGAAATGGAGGGAATGGTGATTCTCCACCTCCTTCACCTCCATCTTCCACCTCTTCCACCATTTCACGAACACCTCCAAATTCTCCAAAAGAACATGGTAAAAATATTCCACAAACTCCTTTGCTTAAGCTTGATATAAAGTTTGAATTGCCAATGTACAATGGAGAGGTAAAGGCTGAGAAACTGGATAACTGGACTCGTCAGATTGAAGTGTATTGTAGGATACAAAGAATCATAGATTATGAAACTAAGATTCATCGTGCTTCTTTAAGATTGGACAGTGCAACACTAATTTGGTGGGAAGCCAAAACTCAAGAGGACATGAAGAAACATGGTAAAGTTTTATCCTCCTGGAGTGATTTTATTGTTGCAATTAAAAGACAATTTTATCCATTAGCATACATGCAAAAAGCTATTATGGATTGGCAAAACTTTAGGCAAGCTAAAGGACAAGATGTGCAAAGCTTCACTCAAGAATTTAGGAGAAGATCTTTGGTTTTGGGTATAGATTTGTCTTCTCAAGAAACTTTACTCAAACACATTGGAGGTTTGCATAGCTACTTGAGGCATACAATACTTATGTTTAAACCTTCAAATCTAGATGAAGCTTGTGTACAAGAAACTCATTTAGAGGCAAGAGGAAGGAATGAACCTCAAGAGGGAAGCAAGAAGTCTTTTAATGGAGACAAGGGAAAGATGAAGTTTGAAGGAAATGGAAAGAAAAATTCTTCAGTCAAGAAAGAGGGAGAGAAAATCTCATGTAAACATTGTTCAAAGGATGGCCATGATGAAGACCATTGTTGGAAACTTTATCCTGAAAAGAGACCCAAAAAGTTCAACAACAAAGAACCAAACATTGTTGCAACTGTAAAACAATATTTAGGATCTGATTCGGAAGATGAAACAAAAATCACAGCCATGGGTTTACAAGGTAAGAATTCTATTGCTAGAACTAGTTCTTCAAATTTTGCCATCAATGAAACTCAACATGAAAAAGAAAGGATAGAGCTTTTTCACATAAGGGTAATTTCAAAACATAGCAAGATAGATTTTTTTCTTTATATGGGATCACAAGCAAACCTTATTTATGAAGACATTGTCAAGAAACTAGATTTGGAAACTACTCCTCATCCTAAACCATAACCTTTAGGTTGGATATGTGACAAGAAGGTGTAAACTCAGATTTTTCATCACTGCAAACTATATAGATGAGGTAGAGCTTGATGTTATTCCATTGGATATTTGTGGTATTGTGTTGGGAACCCCATACTTATATGATATGAAATCCATTTTTCATCGTCATGAGAACAAGTATCATTTGTTTAAAAGTGGAGTTGAGTACATTGTTAGAGCACATACAAAGAAGATGAATTTATCACTTACAAATGCTGGACAAATGAAGAGACTAGTCAATGCTAGTAAGAACCTTGTACTTTTGATAATTAAACCCAAAGCTAATGATGGAGAAGAAGTTCTCAAAGGATGTGATGCAAATCTACAATCTGATTTGTATGAGGTTGTTAACAAAAATGTTGAGATGTTTCAGGAACCAAGGGGATTGCCTCCTAAAAGGGGCATCCAACAAGAGATTCATTTGTAGAAAGTAGGTTCTCTTCCAAACATTGACATGTGCAGGATGTCAGACATGGAGAATATTGAAAACAGAAAAAAATCGCAAGAGTTGCTTGACAAAGGGGTCATCAAACCAAGCACTTCACCATGCAGGTCACCAATTGGTTTGGTACTAGAGAAATATTGTATATGGCATAAGGGAAGCACAATCTTCTCTTGTTGTTGGCCATTTTGGTGTGGGCAAGACAGTGGCTAGATTGCAAAGAAATCATCCTAAGTTTTGGGATGAGCATCTACACTACTTTCAACATGTTTATAACCAGGCCAATAAGTTCAATGAACTAGTTCAGTTTGTGCATCAAACCATTCAAGAACAGTGGAAAAAGAGCCAAGCCAAGTACAAAGCAAGGCATGACAAGTTTTGTATTGGTCTTAAAGGCACCAATCCAAGCAAGGCCAAATGGATTGATGTTGTAAAGGTGGGGGAATTGTACCCTCATCTTTAGATTGACTAAAAGTAGTCTTTTGGAGGTCCAAAAGCTTCCAAATGAGGAGGTGTGATCCAAGGGATCAAACTTTGCTCAAAAATCAAAGTTCTCATAATCGCTTCAAAATGGACACGTGTGTAGACCTTGTCATCATGAACCCAAAACAACTTGAACGAGATCAAACGAACGTCGTATGAGGAAGATATGGAATTCTGTTCATTTTTCCAAACAAACAAAATTTTGTTGACTGTATAGTCTGCACAGTCCGTACAATGTTGACGTGGCAGTTGACTGTATAGTCAATACGACCATATAGGTGATGTGGCAGAGTGTTGAGTTGGCATGGGATGACATGGAAAGGTTGTACAAGTTTGATTGCAGACACGTGGGAAAATTAGATTATGACAAGTGTCATTTTTGTGGGAAATTGTTATGGTGCCACATGGCACCCCTCCAGTGATTGGAGTTTTGTAAAATTTTATGACTCCATAGGAGTCAAACCCGTGACCTTCGGGCAGGGGTAAAGCTTTGGCAGGGTTGGGATACCAGCCTGCCCATGGAGTTTCTTAACCCATATAGTCTGTTTTAAATATTTGAATTGAAATGGGTGTGTTTTCAGCGGAGTAAAGGGCCGAGGCCTAAGCCCCAGCCCGTGGTTTCATACCACACACCATACACCCACTTTATAAACCTCCGCATATATTTGTTTGCACGCACATGGTTTTCATTTCTATAGCCCCTGACGCATAGGCATAATATTGTCCATTAAAAGTTTGGCGCAGACTGTTATGAATGGAGTTTAGCCCCTAGTTCTTATCACTCTGCCATGTGACCATGACGATTGGCACAGGTTTTCACACTAATGGTTAGCCCGACAGGTGCGGGGTCTGTGCCATATGGACATACCATATGCCCGACCCTTTACACTTGGTGCACACAAAAGTTTCACAAAAGAGGTGTTAGCCCCGGTCACAGGTGTTACACCATATGACCACACCCAAGTGCAGAAGAGCTAGCTGATGAGGGCGCAAGATATTAGGTCGTTGGCCACATGGGGCCATACGACCGAGTTCTCCGTCGAGATTGGGAGAAATGCACTAACGATCCTACATTTTCACCCTTTTTGTGGGAATGGTTGTGTGTGTTGGTTTTTGGTGTGGAAAACAAATAGATTCTGGGTGAGTCTGTTGGTGGGTGCGTTTTGGCGAGAAGGTACAATAAGCTTGAAGGGGAAAACTTCCAGGAGGTGTAACTTCTTCATTTTTTGGCCAAACCAAGTGTCGAAAAAGCCTAGCAAGGGGTTTTTGGATGTTCTGAAGCCATTGGATACATCCATTTTGTATTCTGAGCATTGTAAGAGCACTTTTTAAGCATAATGAAAATGATCCAAGGGAAGTTGGACCAGGAGATGTAGCTCAAGAGAGGGGTGAACTCCTTTATCATTTATTGTGTATGTGTGTTCATTATTGATGGTTTTTATCTATTTGATATGTTTCTCCTGTTTAAGTAAAACTCATTGAAATTATGTGTTAGTAACTTGATCCAATTACCCAAACACATACCATTTATACACTTGCAATTTAAAGAGATAAGTCTTCTTCATTTTAAAGATCTATTGGAAACAAATCCATTTCATTTCCAGATCATTCCATACCAAGCTCTTGGAGCCCATTTCAATCCATACAAGGTTTTCTTGAGTTTTTAGACATGGGATTCTTTCCCATGGATCAAAAAAACCTCAGGATGCTCGATATAAACCTCTTGCTCAACTTCACCATTAAGAAAAACAGTCTTAACATCCATTTGGTGAAGTTTCCAATCAAAATTTGAAGCAAGAGAGATGATGATTGTGATAGAGGTATACCTGGAAACATGAGCAAAGATCTCATCATAATCAATTCCTTCTTTATGAGAGAAGCCACAAGCCACAAATCTATCTTTGAATTTTTCAGCATTGCCATAAACTGCATGCTTTATTTTGTAAATCCATTTAGAGGTTACTATTGATTTTCCTTGAGGTCTTGGGACCACTTCCCATACATCATTATTCAATATTGACTCATACTCTTCTATCACTGCATCCTTCCACACTTTATGTTTGGCAGCCTCATCAAAGGTGGAAGGTTTTGAGTCAATCACAAGATTCAACTGAGCTATCAAACCTGAGTATTTATCTGGCTTCTTGCTTTCTCTGAAAGTACCTTTAGGTGTTGCATGCTTTTATGCTTCCTTTAAAATTTCACGGCACCATGCTAGATTCCTTTTGACAAGAGGTTTCTCTAGGGAAACTCAACAAAATCCATTATGGGATCCACTGAAGGATCTATGGCCTCCTCCCTTTGATCATCTGAAAGTTGTGAATCTGAAGGTTCTGGAGATGGAGCTTCCTGCTCCTTTGTATCACATGGAAGTTCTCCAGAACGATGAAAGTAAGCTTCCTCATGGAAGGTCACATCTCTACTGAATTTTATATACTTTTTCCCTGGTACATAAATTCAATAATATTTTGAGGTCTCACTGTACCCCACAAAAGTGCCTTTCTTTCCAGAGGGCTCTAGCTTAGTTCTCTTTTATTTTGGTACATGAATTTAGACAAGACTACCAAAAATTCTCAAATGATAAATTGAAGGCTTCTTACCGGTAAACAATTCTTCTGGAGTTTCCTCTTCTAGGGATTTATTAGGACACATGTTCTAAATACAGATTGTAGTACTTGTAGCTAAGAGACAACGAAATATTCTGATCATACATTATATCTCTTGATGCTTCACAAATTGTCCCGTTCTTTCTTTTTGTAGCCCCATTTTGCTGGGGATTATAAGGCATAGTCAGCTCCCTCTTAATCCCAGAAGCCCGACAAATATCATCATACTTGTGAGATTAAAAATATTTTCCATTGTCTATTTTGAAAAAACAGATATGCCTACCTGTCTAATTCTCAACAAGATTCTTAAAATCTTGAAATTTATGGAAAGATTCATCTTTAGTTTTCAGAAAATAAATCTAGGTTTTATGAGAACAATCATCAATAAAAGTGATATAATAAAGACAACCATTCATGGACGAAGCATTCATAGGTCCATAGAGATCATAATGAATAAGATCTAAGATACCATTAGTTTTTCTATTACTGCAAGGGTAATATTTGTTTCTATTTTTACCAAGAGCATGACCTCTATAAATACTATAATGCTCAAAAGAAAATACTATCATACCTGTTACCATGTTTTGCAAACCTAGGAGAGCATTATAGTTGATATGTCCAAACCTTTTGTGCCATAGTTCATAGGGGTTGATCATCTCATGAGCTAATGCTTGAATAACTTGACCAGTGAATTTTTAAAGTCCTCCTTCT
The DNA here is from genome assembly GCA_009831015.1 of Picea engelmannii. NCBI lineage: Eukaryota > Viridiplantae > Streptophyta > Pinopsida > Pinales > Pinaceae > Picea > Picea engelmannii. Next base: position 7,029 of record ML805043.1, on the reverse strand, counting down.
TGAGCTTTGATTGTCATGGTTGAGCTCATATTTTGACACATAAGAGCCTTTCCTTTGGAGAAATATGCTAAGTACCCTTTACTTTCTAGAAATACAACTGAGATAAGATTTTTCTTTAATCCAGGAACATAAATAATTTCTTCAACATGAAATACATTACCTGACTGAAGTTGAAAAGATGTTGATCCAATTCCTTTGATGGAATAGGTGCCATCATCACCCAATTCTACCTTCACATTGAAATTCTTATCTTGATAGTTCATAAGGTTCTGTTTGAAGCCTATCATGTGCTTGGAGGCATCGCTGTCCACTAACCAAATTTATTTTGATTCGGTGACATCACTGGAGAGAGTTGAAACAAGATAAATTTCTCTGCGCTCTTCTTGTTCTTTAGTAGCAACTCTGGTTCTGTTTCTTTGAGGATCTTCTTCCTTAGTTGCAACTGAAGCATGGAACTTGCCTTTCTGTTTCTGTTGTGAAGGAGGTTTCCTGTAGTCTTTTGCATAATGACCTATCTTGTTACAGTTAAAGCATCCTACTTTAGATAAATGAGAGTGAGAATGAGAGTGCTTACCTTGAGGTTTCTTACCTTTTCCTTTGTGTTGAGGAAACCTCTTCCATTTCTTGGCTTTGAATGAAAGAGCATGGTCTTTCACCATTGAGGGTTCTTCTATGCTTTTAATTCTTTCCTTTTCTTCCAAGCAATCATGCCATAATCTCTCGAATTTGAGTTGAACTTCTCTTCCATTTACTGATTAGAGAAATGTATCCCATGATTCAGGAAGACCAACTACAGTTGTTTGTACAAGGTCATCATCATCTACTGCAACTCCAATTGCTGCAAGTTGATCTCGTATTTGGTCAATTTTTGAAAACAAAGCATAGATGGTTTCATCCTTTCCCATATTCAATGTACGTAGTTGTTTCTTCAAATTCCTTTTATGAGTTGGGGCCTTGTTTTCATATAAATTTTCTAGGGCATCAAAGCATTCCTTACTTGTCCTTAGATGAGAAATAAGAGGCATCATGATGTCTTTAGCTAAGTCAAAAATGACCCTCTTGGCTTTGGCCTGCCTCTTCTTATAGGCTTCTCTTCCTGCATTTGATGTAGGTTCTTCCATGACCCTGGAAACCAACTCATCCAAGTCACCTTCTTCTAGGATATTAAAGACCTTAGCCTTCTAGGTATTGAAATTTGAAGCCCCTTCAAGCCTATCTTTTGCTTTGACTGAATATGAAGCCATATTAGAGAAAGAGATCTGATATAAAGAAAACTTACTATTGATGTGCAAAACAAACCCTTAAGTGTGGATCTACGCATGCTCAAAAGTCTACCACAATTGAGGTTTTTTCATGCCCTAAGCTCTAATACCATGTTATAATTTAAGGGAAATTTTATACACTAGCTAGGAACAAAAATAATCTTATTAAATTTCTATTTATTTGCTACTGTAATTCTGGATCAACAACACATTTAAAAATTCTGAAGTAAAATCTAATAGAAAAAATCATAACATAAATCTAATAATTACCTTATCCAAACAAAGAATTTTTTTACCTGATATGTTGATGTTACCCTCTTAGATGTATGCTCAAAAAAAGATTTTAAGGGATCATTGATCAAACTCTCAGGGTAGATCTCATCATTATCCTTAGAACAAAATTGCCAAGGGTAGTGGACCAAAAAAAAAAAAAGACCATGCCACTGTCAAGTAATAGGGTTGAATGCAAATCTCTTGTTCAAACTAGGGATGGAAAGAAAAACCCAAGCAACCTTAACTCTTACATTCCACACAAATACTCTTACAGCAGTAAAAGAGCAATGGCAACACACATAGGGCAACAAGATAGTCACCAACAAAACATGGTTTTACCAACAAGAGGACGTTGTACCAATAAGAGAACTATGTACCAACAAGAGAAGGTTTTACCAACAAAAGAAAGTTGTACCAATAAGAGAAACACCTAACAACAAACGCAACACCAACAATAACAACTAGAGACTTTAAACAACAACCATAGAGAGCCATGTGGCTGGCTGAAAAGGGCCTTTAGGTTCAGTGACAATGTGATACTGGAGAGGGTAAGCCCATGGTGGTTGAGAAAAAATTTAACACACCAAAAATATGTCATAGAGGGGGGCACAACCACTTAGAAACTAAACAATAGGGGCCGCAAAAACCTCAGACCAAAAACTCGGCTAGGAGAGAGAGTGTGTGTAATGAGTGAGGATAGATCACTCTAATTTATAGTTTTTGTGTGTAGGTTAGGGCTAGTTTATTTATTCCTAACTTTATGGTTAGGTTTAAACCCTAATAAATAAATAAATAAATAATATTTTATAACATAAAATATTAATTGTTAAATCATAAAAGTCAACAAGGAGATAACAAGTCAAGGAGAGGGGATCCAAAATCAAGGCAACTAGCTTTCTTTAGGAAGAATCAAAGAACCAAACCAAAACCCACACAATAATTAAGGGGGACGTAACTCAAGAAAGGGGGTTTTAAAGAAAAAGTCAACAAGGTAAGTTCTTCTTTAGTGGCAGAATGTCCACATGAGTCTCATGATATAACTTATAAGATTTTATCATCCCAGCATATGAGGAAGGTCAATGATGTGATCATTCCCTTCTTCTTAATTGATCCTAGGTTTCATGGACCATCCCGGGAGAGAAGAGGGTCACAAATTATCTCATATATATACTTAACCAAGAAAGTGCCTAGTCCCGGACCAGGATACCCCAAAACACATCTGGGGGCCCTAGATCACAACTAGGGTCTTATCCACCAAGGTACACAACCAAGGATCAATCCAAGCACGAGCAAGGATTCCCTGGAACACATCCAGGGGCCCAAGAACACATCTAGGGACTTATACCATCAAACTGATTGGTCCTAGACTAGGAACCTCAACAATACACTGGGGGCCCTCACTAGGGTCGTTTTCCATGACTCTAACTGCTTGGTCCCAGAACTAGAACCCTAGGAGTGTACCGGGGGCCCTAGATCTCAACTAGAGTCTTTGCCATCCTCCCGAAGAATGGCTCTTGCAGCTGTAATAATTTTAACATAAATTAATTTAAAAAAAATAATAATAATCCAAACCAATTAATAAGTTTTCTATGCCAAACCAAAGAAACATCATTACTTGACACATATGTTTTTCATGTCTACAAAATAAAAATAAAATATTTTACAAAATGTACTCATCTTATATAAAACTACAATCCTTTAGAAAAATTAAAATGCCATAATTGCACTTAGAATTACATAGCTCATATGTCATATACTCACATATAACTACATATAATTTTATGGTTATCATTATAAAATCATCAAATGTCTGATACATCAATTTTGAGATTATCTACATAGAGTGAGTCATTAATATATGATTCATATCCATGAGTAGTAGTTGCAACTGACCAAATTTTCGTGATTTTGAATAGTCCACTTAGCACTCATTGCATCAGGTGATGCTCATAGGGTGAAGAAGTGGGATTGAAACTAGTGAAATTAATCCCATAGCATCAATCATCAACTCCTGTGCTTGCATCTGAGAACTGAGATTTCTCGGGAAATCACCCATCCCAAGACTCCTCTAGCTCAAGCACGTTTAACTGTGGAGTTTTCCCCACAATCAAGCCCACTTATCTTATTACCCCATTTGCAAAACCTTAGAAAGATTGTATTGTGCCTTATGAATTATCCAGTTAGAGCCGCCTTCACTCATTTATTTAAGCATTGAGAGGATTCCATTGTCCAACATATAATATACCATTTTAGGGATTTATCTACGTAGAGTAAGTAATTAATCTATGACCCATATCCTGGTTACTAGGTGCAAGCCCCTGAGGTGATGATTGATGCTATGCAGTTAATTTTGCTAGTTTCAATCCCACTTCTTCACCCATGTGAGCATCACCTGATACAATGAGTTCTAAGTGGAATACTCAAAATCATGAGAAATTGGTCATTTGAGACTAATGCTCATGGATATGGGTCATAGATTAATGACTTACTCTATGCAGATATTCTTGAAAATGATATATCATATGTTGGACTACATAAGCCTCTTGATGTATCATATTGCTATTAAGTATATTTAAGAGATGTAATTAGGCTTTGTATATTCATAATAAGACCTTGTAGATCCCTAATTATACCTTGTATATATCCCCGATATAAATATATAATTAGGCCTTCTATATTGCTTAATTATGTTATGTAAATCATTTTTTAGCCATACCCAATGAGTTTGATTAATTGGTTCAAATAGATGGCGTCAAGTTAGTAGAATTTGTTAAAAGGTCTCAAGTTCTAATTTGGGTGAGGTTCAAATCTAGTTGAGTGCCATTAGGTTACTAGCCGTTATTGTGGCTTATAGTTGAACCATTATCTATACCAATATTTTGGGGAAAAGGGGGGTATCTCAAGAGATTTCCTTCATAAGAAAAACCTTATATAGTCCCTAAAGATATAATCAGTCCTCCCATAGGGAAAATATTCCACTTGCAAGGCCTATATTATGTTTTAGGTCTTTCTACATGGATTCTAAGTCCCAAAACCATGGATTGGAATTGAATCCTTGATTATCATCCTTAAATGATGGTTTAGGCCACAAGGACCATCCTTGTTGCTCTATTAGAGAAAATTTGCTCTGAAAATGGGCTTTCTAAGAAAATTATAAAATAATGAACCATGTGTGCCACATCAAAGCCATGTATGTGACATCATAGTATCATATATGCTAGTCTAATCTAGAATTACAAGATGGAAGTTAAAAATAATAATGAAAAGTGCATAGATAATAAATGATCATAAATATTATTCAATAAATAATAATCCAAAGGGGGTACAATATGTACATCTCCTTAGACTTTAGTGGTAAAATCGCTACACAAAGGGGGTCTCTTGTCCCACAAACAAAGGGGGTCTCATACACCAATTTTGTGTCTGGCTTGGCTATGAAATTTTAAATTATTATTATTATTATTATTATTATGAAAGTAGAATAAATAATATATTATTAATAAATGATAATAATATATAATAATAATTTATAATAATATAGAATATATAATATGAATTGATAACTATAATATAATAATACTATGAATGAATGTGAATGTAGCAACATTAGAACACATGTATAATATGATATAATAATATATTATAACAATCTCAAATATATAATTATTGACAATATAATATGAATTAATAACTATAATAAAATAATACTATGAATGCATATATAAGAAAAAAGTCAATACTTATTATACCTTATTATTATTGTTTTGTATCTGGCGGAATTGACAACTGGTCTCGTACTCGTGTGACATGAGGTTGATTCCAACCGCTACCACTATAACCTCCAGGTGCCATACGTATGCCCCTTCCGCGGATACGGGTAAGTCGAGGGGATTTGAACTTGGAACCTCATCGAACATAACACTTCATATCACAACACTTGCTAATTGAGTTGCCCCCTCAGGGGCTTTATTATACCTTATTATTATATTATAATACAAATGTGAATGTGGTGGATATAATAGAGAATATACTTATTATAGATTATTATATTATAACAAAAATGTGAATGTGGCACACATATTACAAGATATACTTATTATATTTTATTATATTATAATACAAACCTGAATATAATTTCATTGTTATAATACAAACTTGAATGTGGCATACACACTAGAGGATATTTGTAGTATGAATTAAATATGAAAAGGTCAACTCATGCTATGAATTAACTATTATATAAATATTATATAATACTAAATTAATAAGTATATTACAACTTTATAACTATTAATTAAATATGATATAATAATTATAATATTACAAATTAATAACTATACAATATAATATTATTATATAATGACATAAGAATAACAATACATTATTAATCCAGAGGGGGGTAGAGTATGTACACCTCCATAAACTTTAGCAGTCAAATCGTTGCGCGGAGGGTGATCCCTTGTCCCATAAACCAGGAGGTCTCATACACCAATTTGGTGTCTACCTTGGTCGTGACCTTAAATTAGATTATTATTATTATTGTTGTTGTTGTTGTTGGATTACTGAGAGGGGGGGTGAATCAATAATGATCAATTTATACCACTTATTTATCCTTTTAACCACAATGTATATTCTTTTAACTTATTCAACAATGTTCATCAATTCATTATCAATATATTATTGTATCTTACACATTAACATCCATCAATGCATAATGAATAATAATATACACATCCACACAATACACAATACACCAATATTTTATGTGGAAACCCAATGCTGGAGAAAACCATGGAATTCTTTTCTTATATGTCAACGAATTACATTCAAGGAAGCACCAACTTCCAAATTCTCCATCTGCAACTAGAAGGAGTCTACAACCCCCTATTTACAGGCTCCAACCTGAAGGAAGCTACAACTCCCTGAATTCTATTGATCCAACCAGAAGGAGGCTACAACCCCCTGGGTTCTCCAACTCCAACTGAAAGGTGGCTCCAACCACCTATCCTTTTCCCATCCAATCACCTTGAAATATAAGTGCCAAATGTAGACGACCTATCATTGTCACTGAATCAACCATTGCCATTGTTACTATGTCACTATCAACTTGTACCAACAACATGTAAAAACCTATACCAAGCAACATCTACAACCAACATGTCACAACCGATATCAATCAACCTGTACTATGAACCATGTACATCAATCACTCACACAACCTGTACCATCACAAGTGCATCAACTATGCACAACACATCTCGTCACAACAACATGTCACATCAACCTCATCAACCAAATCAGATCTACTCACCAAGACAACTCTCAACCATACACACACTATCACCAAGATGCGCATTACCCAAGACTACTCACAAACATGAACAAGATGTACCAAGATCAAGATGTGCTTCTAAAAGTATACCAAGTCATATATGCCAAATCTTACATAAACCATGTGCCAACAATACTACTAGCAAGTGCCTCTAGCAATGTA